>BTRK01000005.1:27676617-27953712 GCA_036245805.1 Pristionchus mayeri | reverse complement strand
GTCGACAACGGGAGGTTCGATATTTGGGGGACTGAATCCCATCCTACCGCACTACCAGGAGCAACCTCTCCGCCCAATGATAAGACTGAGGTACACAATGGTTGTTGCTGTCGAATCGAATGATTTCTTCAGAAGCCCGAAGCGACAACGGGAGGTTCGATTGGTGGGGGACTGAATCCCATTACCGCACTACCAGGAGCAACCTCTCGCCCAATGATAAGACTGAGGTACACAATGGTTGTTGCTGTCGAATCGAATGATTTCTTCAGAAGCCCGAAGCGACAACGGGAGGTTCGATTGGTGGGGGACTGAATCCCATTACCGCACTACCAGGAGCAACCTCTCCGCTCAATGATAAGACTGAGGTACACAATGGTTGTTGCTGTCGAATCGAATGATTTCTTCAGAAGCCCGAAGCGACAACGGGAGGTTCGATTGGTGGGGGACTGAATCCCATTACCGCACTACCAGGAGCAACCTCTCCGCCCTATGATAAGACTGAGGTACACAATGGTTGTTGCTGTCGAATCGAATGATTTCTTCAGAAGCCCGAAGCGACAACGGGAGGTTCGATTGGTGGGGGACTGAATCCATTACCGCACTACCAGGAGCAACCTCTCCGCCCAATGATAAGACTGAGGTACACAATGGTTGTTGCTGTCGAATCGAATGATTTCTTCAGAAGCCCGAAGCGACAACGGAGGTTCGATTGGTGGGGGACTGAATCCCATTACCGCACTACCAGGAGCAACCTCTCCGCTCAATGATAAGACTGAGGTACACAATGGTTGTTGCTGTCGAATCGAATGATTTCTTCAGAAGCCCGAAGCGACAACGGGAGGTTCGATATTTGGGGGACTGAATCCCATTACCGCACTACCAGGAGCAACCTCTCCGCCCAATGATAAGACTGAGGTACACAATGGTTGTTGCTGTCGAATCGAATGATTTCTTCAGAAGCCCGAAGCGACAACGGGAGGTTCGATTGGTGGGGGACTGAATCCCATTACCGCACTACCAGGAGCAACCTCTCCGCCCAATGATAAGACTGAGGTACACAATGGTTGTTGCTGTCGAATCGAATGATTTCTTCAGAAGCCCGAAGCGACAACGGGAGGTTCGATTGGTGGGGGACTGAATCCCATTACCGCACTACCAGGAGCAACCTCTCCGCTCAATGATAAGACTGAGGTACACAATGGTTGTTGCTGTCGAATCGAATGATTTCTTCAGAAGCCCGAAGCGACAACGGGAGGTTCGATTGGTGGGGGACTGAATCCCATTACCGCACTACCAGGAGCAACCTCTCCGCTCAATGATAAGACTGAGGTACACAATGGTTGTTGCTGTCGAATCGAATGATTTCTTCAGAAGCCCGAAGCGACAACGGGAGGTTCGATATTTGGGGGACTGAATCCATTACCGCACTACCAGGAGCAACCTCTCCGCCCAATGATTAGACTGAGGTACACAATGGTTGTTGCTGTCGAATCGAATGATTTCTTCAGAAGCCCGAAGCGACAACGGGAGGTTCGATTGGTGGGGGACTGAATCCCATTACCGCACTACCAGGAGCAACCTCTCCGCCCAATGATAAGACTGAGGTACACAATGGTTGTTGCTGTCGAATCGAATGATTTCTTCAGAAGCCCGAAGCGACAACGGGGAGGTTCGATTGGTGGGGGACTGAATCCCATTACCGCACTACCAGGAGCAACCTCTCCACTCAATGATAAGACTGAGGTACACAATGGTTGTTGCTGTCGAATCGAATGATTTCTTCAGAAGCCCGAAGCGACAACGGGAGGTTCGATTGGTGGGGGACTGAATCCCATTACCGCACTACCAGGAGCAACCTCTCCGCTCAATGATAAGACTGAGGTACACAATGGTTGTTGCTGTCGAATCGAATGATTTCTTCAGAAGCCCGAAGCGACAACGGAGGTTCGATATTTGGGGGACTGAATCCCATTACCGCACTACCAGGAGCAACCTCTCCGCCCAATGATAAGACTGAGGTACACAATGGTTGTTGCTGTCGAATCGAATGATTTCTTCAGAAGCCCGAAGCGACAACGGGAGGTTCGATTGGTGGGGGACTGAATCCCATTACCGCACTGCCAGGAGCAACCTCTCCGCCCAATGATAAGACTGAGGTACAAAATGGTTGTTGCTGTCGAATCGAATGATTTCTTCAGAAGCCCGAAGCGACAACGGGAGGTTCGATATTTGGGGGACTGAATCCCATTACCGCACTACCAGGAGCAACCTCTCCGCCCAATGATAAGACTGAGGTACACAATGGTTGTTGCTGTCGAATCGAATGATTTCTTCAGAAGCCCGAAGCGACAACGGGAGGTTCGATTGGTGGGGGACTGAATCCCATTACCGCACTACCAGGAGCAACCTCTCCGCCCAATGATAAGACTGAGGTACACAATGGTTGTTGCTGTCGAATCGAATGATTTCTTCAGAAGCCCGAAGCGACAACGGGAGGTTCGATTGGTGGGGGACTGAATCCCATTACCGCACTACCAGGAGCAACCTCTCCGCTCAATGATAAGACTGAGGTACACAATGGTTGTTGCTGTCGAATCGAATGATTTCTTCAGAAGCCCGAAGCGACAACGGGAGGTTCGATTGGTGGGGGACTGAATCCCATTACCGCACTACCAGGAGCAACCTCTCCGCTCAATGATAAGACTGAGGTACACAATGGTTGTTGCTGTCGAATCGAATGATTTCTTCAGAAGCCCGAAGCGACAACGGGAGGTTCGATATTTGGGGGACTGAATCCCATTACCGCACTACCAGGAGCAACCTCTCCGCCCAATGATAAGACTGAGGTACACAATGGTTGTTGCTGTCGAATCGAATGATTTCTTCAGAAGCCCGAAGCGACAACGGGAGGTTCGATTGGTGGGGGACTGAATCCCATTACCGCACTGCCAGGAGCAACCTCTCCGCCCAATGATAAGACTGAGGTACAAAATGGTTGTTGCTGTCGAATCGAATGATTTCTTCAGAAGCCCGAAGCGACAACGGGAGGTTCGATATTTGGGGGACTGAATCCATTACCGCACTACCAGGAGCAACCTCTCCGCCCAATGATAAGACTGAGGTACACAATGGTTGTTGCTGTCGAATCGAATGATTTCTTCAGAAGCCCGAAGCGACAACGGGAGGTTCGATTGGTGGGGGACTGAATCCCATTACCGCACTACCAGGAGCAACCTCTCCGCCCAATGATAAGACTGAGGTACACAATGGTTGTTGCTGTCGAATCGAATGATTTCTTCAGAAGCCCGAAGCGACAACGGGAGGTTCGATTGGTGGGGGACTGAATCCCATTATCGCACTACCAGGAGCAACCTCTCCGCTCAATGATAAGACTGAGGTACACAATGGTTGTTGCTGTCGAATCGAATGATTTCTTCAGAAGCCCGAAGCGACAACGGGAGGTTCGATTGGTGGGGGACTGAATCCCATTACCGCACTACCAGGAGCAACCTCTCCGCTCAATGATAAGACTGAGGTACACAATGGTTGTTGCTGTCGAATCGAATGATTTCTTCAGAAGCCCGAAGCGACAACGGGAGGTTCGATTGGTGGGGGACTGAATCCCATTATCGCACTACCAGGAGCAACCTCTCCGCTCAATGATAAGACTGAGGTACACAATGGTTGTTGCTGTCGAATCGAATGATTTCTTCAGAAGCCCGAAGCGACAACGGGAGGTTCGATTGGTGGGGGACTGAATCCCATTACCGCACTACCAGGAGCAACCTCTCCGCTCAATGATAAGACTGAGGTACACAATGGTTGTTGCTGTCGAATCGAATGATTTCTTCAGAAGCCCGAAGCGACAACGGGAGGTTCGATATTTGGGGGACTGAATCCCATTACCGCACTACCAGGAGCAACCTCTCCGCCCAATGATTAGACTGAGGTACACAATGGTTGTTGCTGTCGAATCGAATGATTTCTTCAGAAGCCCGAAGCGACAACGGGAGGTTCGATTGGTGGGGGACTGAATCCCATTACCGCACTACCAGGAGCAACCTCTCCGCCCAATGATAAGACTGAGGTACACAATGGTTGTTGCTGTCGAATCGAATGATTTCTTCAGAAGCCCGAAGCGACAACGGGAGGTTCGATTGGTGGGGGACTGAATCCCATTACCGCACTACCAGGAGCAACCTCTCCGCTCAATGATAAGACTGAGGTACACAATGGTTGTTGCTGTCGAATCGAATGATTTCTTCAGAAGCCCGAAGCGACAACGGGAGGTTCGATTGGTGGGGGACTGAATCCCATTACCGCACTACCAGGAGCAACCTCTCCGCTCAATGATAAGACTGAGGTACACAATGGTTGTTGCTGTCGAATCGAATGATTTCTTCAGAAGCCCGAAGCGACAACGGGAGGTTCGATATTTGGGGGACTGAATCCCATTACCGCACTACCAGGAGCAACCTCTCCGCCCAATGATAAGACTGAGGTACACAATGGTTGTTGCTGTCGAATCGAATGATTTCTTCAGAAGCCCGAAGCGACAACGGGAGGTTCGATTGGTGGGGGACTGAATCCCATTACCGCACTGCCAGGAGCAACCTCTCCGCCCAATGATAAGACTGAGGTACAAAATGGTTGTTGCTGTCGAATCGAATGATTTCTTCAGAAGCCCGAAGCGACAACGGGAGGTTCGATATTTGGGGGACTGAATCCATTACCGCACTACCAGGAGCAACCTCTCCGCCCAATGATAAGACTGAGGTACACAATGGTTGTTGCTGTCGAATCGAATGATTTCTTCAGAAGCCCGAAGCGACAACGGGAGGTTCGATTGGTGGGGGACTGAATCCCATTACCGCACTACCAGGAGCAACCTCTCCGCCCAATGATAAGACTGAGGTACACAATGGTTGTTGCTGTCGAATCGAATGATTTCTTCAGAAGCCCGAAGCGACAACGGGAGGTTCGATTGGTGGGGGACTGAATCCCATTATCGCACTACCAGGAGCAACCTCTCCGCTCAATGATAAGACTGAGGTACACAATGGTTGTTGCTGTCGAATCGAATGATTTCTTCAGAAGCCCGAAGCGACAACGGGAGGTTCGATTGGTGGGGGACTGAATCCCATTACCGCACTACCAGGAGCAACCTCTCCGCTCAATGATAAGACTGAGGTACACAATGGTTGTTGCTGTCGAATCGAATGATTTCTTCAGAAGCCCGAAGCGACAACGGGAGGTTCGATTGGTGGGGGACTGAATCCCATTACCGCACTGCCAGGAGCAACCTCTCCGCCCAATGATAAGACTGAGGTACAAAATGGTTGTTGCTGTCGAATCGAATGATTTCTTCAGAAGCCCGAAGCGACAACGGGAGGTTCGATATTTGGGGGACTGAATCCCATTACCGCACTACCAGGAGCAACCTCTCCGCCCAATGATAAGACTGAGGTACACAATGGTTGTTGCTGTCGAATCGAATGATTTCTTCAGAAGCCCGAAGCGACAACGGGAGGTTCGATTGGTGGGGGACTGAATCCCATTACCGCACTACCAGGAGCAACCTCTCCGCCCAATGATAAGACTGAGGTACACAATGGTTGTTGCTGTCGAATCGAATGATTTCTTCAGAAGCCCGAAGCGACAACGGGAGGTTCGATTGGTGGGGGACTGAATCCCATTATCGCACTACCAGGAGCAACCTCTCCGCTCAATGATAAGACTGAGGTACACAATGGTTGTTGCTGTCGAATCGAATGATTTCTTCAGAAGCCCGAAGCGACAACGGGAGGTTCGATTGGTGGGGGACTGAATCCCATTACCGCACTACCAGGAGCAACCTCTCC
Source organism: Pristionchus mayeri (assembly GCA_036245805.1). Taxonomy (NCBI): domain Eukaryota; kingdom Metazoa; phylum Nematoda; class Chromadorea; order Rhabditida; family Neodiplogasteridae; genus Pristionchus; species Pristionchus mayeri. The sequence goes on along the minus strand of BTRK01000005.1, from coordinate 27,947,851 downwards.
GCCCAATGATAAGACTGAGGTACACAATGGTTGTTGCTGTCGAATCGAATGATTTCTTCAGAAGCCCGAAGCGACAACGGGAGGTTCGATTGGTGGGGGACTGAATCCCATTATCGCACTACCAGGAGCAACCTCTCCGCTCAATGATAAGACTGAGGTACACAATGGTTGTTGCTGTCGAATCGAATGATTTCTTCAGAAGCCCGAAGCGACAACGGGAGGTTCGATTGGTGGGGGACTGAATCCCATTACCGCACTACCAGGAGCAACCTCTCCGCTCAATGATAAGACTGAGGTACACAATGGTTGTTGCTGTCGAATCGAATGATTTCTTCAGAAGCCCGAAGCGACAACGGGAGGTTCGATATTTGGGGGACTGAATCCCATTACCGCACTACCAGGAGCAACCTCTCCGCCCAATGATAAGACTGAGGTCACAATGGTTGTTGCTGTCGAATCGAATGATTTCTTCAGAAGCCCGAAGCGACAACGGGAGGTTCGATATTTGGGGGACTGAATCCCATTACCGCACTACCAGGAGCAACCTCTCCGCCCAATGATAAGACTGAGGTACACAATGGTTGTTGCTGTCGAATCGAATGATTTCTTCAGAAGCCCGAAGCGACAACGGGAGGTTCGATTGGTGGGGGACTGAATCCCATTACCGCACTACCAGGAGCAACCTCTCCGCTCAATGATAAGACTGAGGTACACAATGGTTGTTGCTGTCGAATCGAATGATTTCTTCAGAAGCCCGAAGCGACAACGGGAGGTTCGATTGGTGGGGACTGAATCCCATTACCGCACTACCAGGAGCAACCTCTCCGCCCAATGATAAGACTGAGGTCACAATGGTTGTTGCTGTCGAATCGAATGATTTCTTCAGAAGCCCGAAGCGACAACGGGAGGTTCGATTGGTGGGGGACTGAATCCCATTACCGCACTACCAGGAGCAACCTCTCCGCCCAATGATAAGACTGAGGTACACAATGGTTGTTGCTGTCGAATCGAATGATTTCTTCAGAAGCCCGAAGCGACAACGGGAGGTTCGATTGGTGGGGGACTGAATCCCATTACCGCACTACCAGGAGCAACCTCTCCGCTCAATGATAAGACTGAGGTACACAATGGTTGTTGCTGTCGAATCGAATGATTTCTTCAGAAGCCCGAAGCGACAACGGGAGGTTCGATATTTGGGGGACTGAATCCCATTACCGCACTACCAGGAGCAACCTCTCCGCCCAATGATAAGACTGAGGTACACAATGGTTGTTGCTGTCGAATCGAATGATTTCTTCAGAAGCCCGAAGCGACAACGGGAGGTTCGATTGGTGGGGGACTGAATCCCATTACCGCACTACCAGGAGCAACCTCTCCGCCCAATGATAAGACTGAGGTACACAATGGTTGTTGCTGTCGAATCGAATGATTTCTTCAGAAGCCCGAAGCGACAACGGGAGGTTCGATTGGTGGGGGACTGAATCCCATTACCGCACTACCAGGAGCAACCTCTCCGCTCAATGATAAGACTGAGGTACACAATGGTTGTTGCTGTCGAATCGAATGATTTCTTCAGAAGCCCGAAGCGACAACGGGAGGTTCGATATTTGGGGGACTGAATCCCATTACCGCACTACCAGGAGCAACCTCTCCGCCCAATGATAAGACTGAGGTACACAATGGTTGTTGCTGTCGAATCGAATGATTTCTTCAGAAGCCCGAAGCGACAACGGGAGGTTCGATTGGTGGGGGACTGAATCCCATTACCGCACTACCAGGAGCAACCTCTCCGCCCAATGATAAGACTGAGGTACACAATGGTTGTTGCTGTCGAATCGAATGATTTCTTCAGAAGCCCGAAGCGACAACGGGAGGTTCGATTGGTGGGGGACTGAATCCCATTACCGCACTGCCAGGAGCAACCTCTCCGCCCAATGATAAGACTGAGGTACAAAATGGTTGTTGCTGTCGAATCGAATGATTTCTTCAGAAGCCCGAAGCGACAACGGGAGGTTCGATATTTGGGGGACTGAATCCCATTACCGCACTACCAGGAGCAACCTCTCCGCCCAATGATAAGACTGAGGTACACAATGGTTGTTGCTGTCGAATCGAATGATTTCTTCAGAAGCCCGAAGCGACAACGGGAGGTTCGATTGGTGGGGGACTGAATCCCATTACCGCACTACCAGGAGCAACCTCTCCGCCCAATGATAAGACTGAGGTACACAATGGTTGTTGCTGTCGAATCGAATGATTTCTTCAGAAGCCCGAAGCGACAACGGGAGGTTCGATTGGTGGGGGACTGAATCCCATTATCGCACTACCAGGAGCAACCTCTCCGCTCAATGATAAGACTGAGGTACACAATGGTTGTTGCTGTCGAATCGAATGATTTCTTCAGAAGCCCGAAGCGACAACGGGAGGTTCGATTGGTGGGGGACTGAATCCCATTACCGCACTACCAGGAGCAACCTCTCCGCCCAATGATAAGACTGAGGTACACAATGGTTGTTGCTGTCGAATCGAATGATTTCTTCAGAAGCCCGAAGCGACAACGGGAGGTTCGATTGGTGGGGGACTGAATCCCATTATCGCACTACCAGGAGCAACCTCTCCGCTCAATGATAAGACTGAGGTACACAATGGTTGTTGCTGTCGAATCGAATGATTTCTTCAGAAGCCCGAAGCGACAACGGGAGGTTCGATTGGTGGGGGACTGAATCCCATTACCGCACTACCAGGAGCAACCTCTCCGCTCAATGATAAGACTGAGGTACACAATGGTTGTTGCTGTCGAATCGAATGATTTCTTCAGAAGCCCGAAGCGACAACGGGAGGTTCGATATTTGGGGGACTGAATCCCATTACCGCACTACCAGGAGCAACCTCTCCGCCCAATGATAAGACTGAGGTCACAATGGTTGTTGCTGTCGAATCGAATGATTTCTTCAGAAGCCCGAAGCGACAACGGGAGGTTCGATATTTGGGGGACTGAATCCCATTACCGCACTACCAGGAGCAACCTCTCCGCCCAATGATAAGACTGAGGTACACAATGGTTGTTGCTGTCGAATCGAATGATTTCTTCAGAAGCCCGAAGCGACAACGGGAGGTTCGATTGGTGGGGGACTGAATCCCATTATCGCACTACCAGGAGCAACCTCTCCGCTCAATGATAAGACTGAGGTACACAATGGTTGTTGCTGTCGAATCGAATGATTTCTTCAGAAGCCCGAAGCGACAACGGGAGGTTCGATTGGTGGGGGACTGAATCCCATTACCGCACTACCAGGAGCAACCTCTCCGCCCAATGATAAGACTGAGGTACACAATGGTTGTTGCTGTCGAATCGAATGATTTCTTCAGAAGCCCGAAGCGACAACGGGAGGTTCGATTGGTGGGGGACTGAATCCCATTATCGCACTACCAGGAGCAACCTCTCCGCTCAATGATAAGACTGAGGTACACAATGGTTGTTGCTGTCGAATCGAATGATTTCTTCAGAAGCCCGAAGCGACAACGGGAGGTTCGATTGGTGGGGGACTGAATCCCATTACCGCACTACCAGGAGCAACCTCTCCGCTCAATGATAAGACTGAGGTACACAATGGTTGTTGCTGTCGAATCGAATGATTTCTTCAGAAGCCCGAAGCGACAACGGGAGGTTCGATATTTGGGGGACTGAATCCCATTACCGCACTACCAGGAGCAACCTCTCCGCCCAATGATAAGACTGAGGTCACAATGGTTGTTGCTGTCGAATCGAATGATTTCTTCAGAAGCCCGAAGCGACAACGGGAGGTTCGATATTTGGGGGACTGAATCCCATTACCGCACTACCAGGAGCAACCTCTCCGCCCAATGATAAGACTGAGGTACACAATGGTTGTTGCTGTCGAATCGAATGATTTCTTCAGAAGCCCGAAGCGACAACGGGAGGTTCGATTGGTGGGGGACTGAATCCCATTACCGCACTACCAGGAGCAACCTCTCCGCTCAATGATAAGACTGAGGTACACAATGGTTGTTGCTGTCGAATCGAATGATTTCTTCAGAAGCCCGAAGCGACAACGGGAGGTTCGATTGGTGGGGGACTGAATCCCATTACCGCACTACCAGGAGCAACCTCTCCGCCCAATGATAAGACTGAGGTCACAATGGTTGTTGCTGTCGAATCGAATGATTTCTTCAGAAGCCCGAAGCGACAACGGGAGGTTCGATTGGTGGGGGACTGAATCCCATTACCGCACTACCAGGAGCAACCTCTCCGCCCAATGATAAGACTGAGGTACACAATGGTTGTTGCTGTCGAATCGAATGATTTCTTCAGAAGCCCGAAGCGACAACGGGAGGTTCGATTGGTGGGGGACTGAATCCCATTACCGCACTACCAGGAGCAACCTCTCCGCTCAATGATAAGACTGAGGTACACAATGGTTGTTGCTGTCGAATCGAATGATTTCTTCAGAAGCCCGAAGCGACAACGGGAAGTTCGATTGGTGGGGGACTGAATCCCATTACCGCACTACCAGGAGCAACCTCTCCGCCCAATGATAAGACTGAGGTACACAATGGTTGTTGCTGTCGAATCGAATGATTTCTTCAGAAGCCCGAAGCGACAACGGGAGGTTCGATTGGTGGGGGGACTGAATCCCATTACCGCACTACCAGGAGCAACCTCTCCGCCCAATGATAAGACTGAGGTACACAATGGTTGTTGCTGTCGAATCGAATGATTTCTTCAGAAGCCCGAAGCGACAACGGGAGGTTCGATTGGTGGGGGACTGAATCCCATTACCGCACTACCAGGAGCAACCTCTCCGCCCAATGATAAGACTGAGGTACACAATGGTTGTTGCTGTCGAATCGAATGATTTCTTCAGAAGCCCGAAGCGACAACGGGAGGTTCGATTGGTGGGGGACTGAATTCCATTACCGCACTACCAGGAGCAACCTCTCCGCCCAATGATAAGACTGAGGTACACAATGGTTGTTGCTGTCGAATCGAATGATTTCTTCAGAAGCCCGAAGCGATAACGGGAGGTTCGATTGGTGGGGGACTGAATCCCATTACCGCACTACCAGGAGCAACCTCTCCGCCCAATGATAAGACTGAGGTACGAAATGGTTGTTGCTGTTGAATCGAATGATTTCTTCAGAAGCCCGAACCAGAAACTCCACCTCCACCCGCAACAACTACCACAGCTTCTCGCAAACCGATAGTTTCTTCTCCCACTCCAAACGTCGTATCTACTGCTTCCCCTACAACTCGGAAGACTACAATGGCGACGACTTCAAAAAGTGGGAGTGGAATGACGCCTCGAGGGGATGGTCCTCCCTCTGGAGGAGAAGGAGGAGGGAAGGAGAGGGGTGGGGGTGGAGCCACTCCTCCATCTGGAGGAACCAAGACTACTGAGGATCCCGTCGCAGCTGCCTCCATGTCAACGATCACGTTAGTTTGATCGCCCCTTTGCGTTTCCTTCGTCGTCGTGTTTTAAGATTACCAGAGTTGTTGCTATTTTCATCCGTAGATAGAAGATAAAAAGAGAAGGATAGATTTGGTTGAGGACCGTGGCCATCGCCATGATCATCTTCCTCCTCGTTCTCATTCTCATCGGCGGATGCATCGCCTTCTATTGCTTCTTCTGGAAGAAAAGTGAGATTTTATTACCACGGTTATCCCGGAATAGAGTTGAAGAACATCTAAAACTGTGTCGTTCAGGACGGAAGGAGAAGAAAAAGAAGGAGAAAAAGAAGAAGACAGAAGGAGAGGGAGACGATGAGGGAGAGGGGGATGAAGAAGGAGGAGAGGAAGAGGAAGTCATCGTAATACCAAGGAGGAGACGGTGAGAGGAGGATGGTGGTGATTCGATCGATTCTTCTTTGAGGAAGTATTTCAAGTATTGATTCCAGATCGAAACATGGCGGAGTCGCGGGGGAGCAGCGAAGAAACGAACGAAGAAGAAGAAGAAACTGCCTGATGGGGTAACCCTCTCTCCCTATTCCCTTCCCACGTTGACTTTACATATGCAATAACAACAATTGCAGTTAAAAGAAGCGTTCCGGATTCCGTCGAGGGACATCAATTTCAAGGGTCCTCTGAAGATGAAGAAGAGATTCCATGGAGAAGCGGTGAGTGAGAGGAAGAGAAGGATTGAGAGAAGGAAATACTCAGAAACACGACCTGGAGAGTACGGAGTCATCGAATAAGAAGGTGAAGGAGGTGAGAAGAAGTGGAGGAAGGAGAAGGACGAGTCTCCTCTCAGATAGTCTTCGATCCCTCTCTCAATGAGGCAGTCGCCATTGGAGAAGGAGTCGAGGAAGTACAGGTATGCACAGGAACTAGAAGGAACCATTATGAAATCGTACACGGACGCCTCGTTCTCAGACACGGACAGATCGGAATTCCTCAAGGTAGGTTAACAAGTCCTTCTTCTTCAATTACAAATCTGAATTTTCAGAGCAAAGGAAGCAAGAAATCGAAGAAAGCAAGAGCAGTGAGTGACCATTCCACTCGGGAGCTAATGGCATCTCGCAGGGTCCGAAGAGTGGACCAATCGTGCCCAGCTCGGAGTAGCCGCGCCTCTCCAAACCCCCGCCCCCTCGAGACTCCGCCCCTTCATACCGCCCACTCGCAATTAGATGCACTGTCGTTGATCAGGCTCACAAACCAGTTCTATTACGAATCTTATCCGAAATCGTGCTCGTTCCAAGGAATAAATGTGATTCATTGGATTCCATCTCTTGAGATAACATGGGCAATGATGACATAGACATTTATTCCGCTGGCTCTTAATATGAACGAGATTAGTGATTTCTGATTTCTTGATTATTGATTAGTGATTTCTTCCGAGTCTTCCGAGTTAACGAGATTAGTGATGCAATGATGGAGATGACGATAGGAAAATGTAGATGAAGGATAATTATTGGGGTGTCCGGAAAGTTCGTATAATTTTTTGTTTTTATTTTTTATTCAATACTTTACAATTCTCAGTGACCAATGTATGCCCCCTTCTTTCTCACTACCTCCCTCCAGCGATTGGGCAGGGTCTCGATTCCTCTCTTCCAGAATGCGGGTTTCTTCGAGACCGCCCAGTTCACGAAAGCCCTCACAACTTCATCTCGATTCTTGAACTTCTTTCCTTTGCAGAAGTCAGAGAGAGAGCGGAAGCAGTTGTAGTCGCATGGGGAGAGATCCGGGGAATACGGTGGATGGGGAATCCTCTCGATCTTCAGCTCGTCCATTTTCTTCTGGGTCATCTTCGCTCGATGTGTGTGAGCATTGTCCATCAGAAGAAGAATTTTGCCCTGGTTCAGGAGTCTGGGAGGGACTCTGATCGCGACATCTTCCAGTTGTTCAGAGAAGAGGTTGGCATTGATGCTGGTGCCAGGGGCGAGGATCTCCCAGTAGATGGGACCGAGCACTGAGAAGAAGAAGCAGAGGAGTTCCTTCTTTCCGTGCTCTTCCTTCTTCGGGACGGGCGTGGGCTTCTCATCTGCATCCACCCATTGCAGTCTCCTCACAGGGTTATCGTACGTGATCCACTTCTCATCTGTAGCGATGATGGAATTGACCCATCGAAGATTGGATCTACGATGGAGTAATTCCCGACAGACTTGAACACGATTTTTCAGCTGTTCGGGGGAGAGGTCATGGGGAATCACTTGTGGGAGTTTCGGCTTCTTCCCAGATCGATGGAGGATATCGGACACCGTTGATCTGGGAGTACCAGTATCCTTCTTCAACTCACGCACACTGGCCATGGGCTTGCGCTTCAGTGTGCGGAGAACGAGAGTCTGATCGAGGGAGGGAGGGCGTCCAGAGCGGGGTTGATCATCGAGACCAAACTCCCCTTTCTTGAAGCGGGAGAACCACTTATAGCAGAAGGGTATGGAGGGGGCGTCAGCTCCTTCCGACTGGGCCGCGGCAGAGTAGGCCTCCTTCACGGATCGGCCAAGACGGTAGTAATGAAGTAAAACTGCTCGGAGGTAGAGATGGGAGTCCATCACAAGAATCAATGTAGCAACTAGGAGACTGAATAAATCCTCTCACTACTCAACGTCAGAATGATGCAATACATTGTTGACAAACAGATTGCGCAATCACTGCATTTGATCGCGAACTGACTTTTTTCCGAAGCATTATACGAACTTTCCGGACACCCCAATAGAATAGGACAATTATCATAATTGTTCTTTTTGCGAATTCTTCTTCCATCTTTTCCTCACAATTACTTATCACTGTGGCCGATCTCCCTCATCCGATGCGGTTGCTTCTCTCTCTTCTCCTCTTACTCGTTTGTCCATTTTTCGTATATTTTTTCCATTGTTCGAGTTCCTCCTTCTATAATGTATAATAAGTTAAGATGAGGGAATCCATCGGGGAAATGAAGGACGAGGAAATACACGACATCTCGGCAGTGCGCAACAAAGCACCCAAGAGGATCAACGGAGAATTGAGCACTCCTCTCACGAATGTGCTTCAGATATCAAGGGTATCATTCATAAAGTCATATTTTCCGACACCAGTCGATCCCTCAACAATCAGTGATGATCCAATCACCAAGGTACCGTAATCTTCATGGCTCCAATCGTAAATTTCATCTTCAGGAACCGATTCCAAGCGTACGCCCAATAGGCACTCCTGAATCAGGCACCAAGGTACCGTAATCTTCATGCGATCCTATCGTAAATGTCATATTTAGAAACCGACTCCAGTCGATCCCTCAACAATCACTGATGATCCAATCACCAAGGTACCGTAATCTTCATGGCTCCAATCGTAAATGTCATCTTCAGGAACCGATTCCAAGCGTACCCCCAATAGGCACTCCTGAATCTGGCACCAAGGTACCGTAATCTTCATGGGCTCCAAACGTGAATGTCATCTTTAGGAACCGATTCCAAGCGTACCCCCCATAGGCACTCCTGAATCAGGCACCAAGGTACCGTAATCTTCATGGGCTCCAATCGTAAATGTCATATTTAGAAACCGACTCCAGTCGATCCCTCAACAATCAATGATGATCCAATCACCAAGGTACCGTAATCTTCATGGCTCCAATCGTAAATGTCATCTTCAGGAACCGATTCCAAGCGTACCCCCAATAGGCACTCCTGGATCTGGCACCAAGGTACCGTAATCTTCATGGGCTCCTATCGTAAATGTCATATTTAGAAACCGACTCCAGTCGATCCCTCAACAATCACTGATGATCCAATCACCGAGGTACCGTAATCTTCATGGCTCCAATCGTAAATGTCATATTTAGAAACCGACTCCAGTCGATCCCTCAACAATCACTGATGATCCAATCACCAAGGTACCGTAATGTTCATGGCTCCAATCGTAAATGTCATCTTCAGGAACCGATTCCAAGCGTACCCCCAATAGGCACTCCTGAATCAGGCACCAAGGTACCGTAATCTTCATGGGCTCCAATCGTAAATGTCATCTTCAGGAACCGATTCCAAGCGTACCCCCCATAGGCACTCCTGAATCAGGCACCAAGGTACCGTAATCTTCATGGGCTCCAATCGTAAATGTCATATTTAGAATCCGAAACCAGTCGATCCCTCAACAATCACTAGTGATCCAATCACCGAGGTATCGTAATCTTCGTGGCTCCAATCGTAAATGTCATCTTCAGGAACCGATTCCAAGCGTACCCCCAATAGGCACTCCTGAATCAGGCACCAAGGTACCGTAATCTTCATGGGCTCCAATCGTAAATGTCATCTTCAGGAACCGATTCCAAGCGTACCCCCCATAGGCACTCCTGAATCAGGCACCAAGGTACCGTAATCTTCGTGGGCTCCTATCGTAAATGTCATATTTAGAAACCGACTCCAGTCGATCCCTCAACAATCACTGATGATCCAATCACCGAGGTACCGTAATCTTCATGGCTCCAATCGTAAATGTCATCTTCAGGAACCGATTCCAAGCGTACCCCCCATAGGCACTCCTGAATCAGGCACCAAGGTACCGTAATGTTCATGGGCTCCAATCGTAAATGTCATCTTCAGGAACCGATTCCAAGCGTACCCCCCATAGGCACTCCTGAATCAGGCACCAAGGTACCGTAATCTTCATGGGCTCCAATCGTAAATGTCATCTTCAGGAACCGATTCCAAGCGTACCCCCCATAGGCACTCCTGAATCAGGCACCAAGGTACCATAATCTTCATGGGCTCCAATCGTAAATGTCATATTTAGAATCCGAAACCAGTCGATCCCTCAACAATCACTGATGATCCAATCACCGAGGTACCGTAATCTTCATGGCTCCAATCGCAAATGTCATCTTCAGGAACCGACTCCAGTCGATCCCTCAACAATCACTGATGATCCAATCACCAAGGTATCGTAATCTTCGTGGCTCCAATCGTAAATGTCATATTTAGAATCCGAAACCAGTTGATCCCTCAACAATCACTGATGATCCAATCACCAAGGTACCGTAATCTTCATGGCTCCAATCGTAAATGTCATCTTCAGGAACCGATTCCAAGCGTACCCCCAATAGGCACTCCTGAATCAGGTACCAAGGTACCGTAATCTTCATGGGCTTCAATCGTAAATGTCATCTTCAGGAACCGATTCCAAGCGTACCCCCCATAGGCACTCCTGAATCAGGCACCAAGGTACCGTAATCTTCATGGGCTCCAATCGTAAATGTCATATTTAGAATCCGAAACCAGTTGATCCCTCAACAATCACTGATGATCCAATCACCGAGGTACCGTAATCTTCATGGCTCCAATCGTAAATGTCATCTTCAGGAACCGACTCCAGTCGATCCCTCAACAATCACTGATGATCCAATCACCAAGGTACCGTAATCTTCATGGCTCCAATCGTAAATGTCATATTTAGAAACCGAGTCCAGTCGATCCCTCAACAATCACTGATGATCCAATCACCAAGGTACCGTAATGTTCATGGCTCCAATCGTAAATGTCATCTTCAGGAACCGATTCCAAGCGTACCCCCAATAGGCACTCCTGAATCAGGCACCAAGGTACCGTAATCTTCATGGGCTCCAATCGTAAATGTCATCTTCAGGAACCGATTCCAAGCGTACTCCCCATAGGCACTCCTGAATCAGGCACCAAGGTTCCGTAATCTTCATGGGCTCCAATCGTAAATGTCATATTTAGAATCCGAAACCAGTCGATCCCTCAACAATCACTAGTGATCCAATCACCGAGGTATCGTAATCTTCGTGGCTCCAATCGTAAATGTCATCTTCAGGAACCGATTCCAAGCGTACCCCCAATAGGCACTCCTGAATCAGGCACCAAGGTACCGTAATCTTCATGGGCTCCAATCGTAAATGTCATATTTAGAATCCGAAACCAGTCGATCCCTCAACAATCACTAGTGATCCAATCACCGAGGTATCGTAATCTTCGTGGCTCCAATCGTAAATGTCATCTTCAGGAACCGATTCCAAGCGTACCCCCAATAGGCACTCCTGAATCAGGCACCAAGGTACCGTAATCTTCATGGGCTCCAATCGTAAATGTCATCTTCAGGAACCGATTCCAAGCGTACCCCTCATAGGCACTCCTGAATCAGGCACCAAGGTACCGTAATCTTCGTGGGCTCCTATCGTAAATGTCATATTTAGAAACCGACTCCAGTCGATCCCTCAACAATCACTGATGATCCAATCACCGAGGTACCGTAATCTTCATGGCTCCAATCGTAAATGTCATCTTCAGGAACCGATTCCAAGCGTACCCCCCATAGGCACTCCTGAATCAGGCACCAAGGTACCGTAATGTTCATGGGCTCCAATCGTAAATGTCATCTTCAGGAACCGATTCCAAGCGTACCCCCCATAGGCACTCCTGAATCAGGCACCAAGGTACCGTAATCTTCATGGGCTCCAATCGTAAATGTCATCTTCAGGAACCGATTCCAAGCGTACCCCCCATAGGCACTCCTGAATCAGGCACCAAGGTACCATAATCTTCATGGGCTCCAATCGTAAATGTCATATTTAGAATCCGAAACCAGTCGATCCCTCAACAATCACTGATGATCCAATCACCGAGGTACCGTAATCTTCATGGCTCCAATCGTAAATGTCATCTTCAGGAACCGACTCCAGTCGATCCCTCAACAATCACTGATGATCCAATCACCAAGGTATCGTAATCTTCGTGGCTCCAATCGTAAATGTCATATTTAGAATCCGAAACCAGTTGATCCCTCAACAATCACTGATGATCCAATCACCAAGGTACCGTAATCTTCATGGCTCCAATCGTAAATGTCATCTTCAGGAACCGATTCCAAGCGTACCCCCAATAGGCACTCCTGAATCAGGTACCAAGGTACCGTAATCTTCATGGGCTTCAATCGTAAATGTCATCTTCAGGAACCGATTCCAAGCGTACCCCCAATAGGCACTCCTGAATCAGGCACCAAGGTACCGTAATCTTCATGGGCTCCAATCGTAAATGTCATATTTAGAATCCGAAACCAGTTGATCCCTCAACAATCACTGATGATCCAATCACCGAGGTACCGTAATCTTCATGGCTCCAATCGTAAATGTCATCTTCAGGAACCGACTCCAGTCGATCCCTCAACAATCACTGATGATCCAATCACCAAGGTACCGTAATCTTCATGGCTCCAATCGTAAATGTCATATTTAGAAACCGACTCCAGTCGATCCCTCAACAATCACTGATGATCCAATCACCAAGGTACCGTAATGTTCATTGCTCCAATCGTAAATGTCATCTTCAGGAACCGATTCCAAGCGTACCCCCAATAGGCACTCCTGAATCAGGCACCAAGGTACCGTAATCTTCATGGGCTCCAATCGTAAATGTCATCTTCAGGAACCGATTCCAAGCGTACTCCCCATAGGCACTCCTGAATCAGGCACCAAGGTTCCGTAATCTTCATGGGCTCCAATCGTAAATGTCATATTTAGAATCCGAAACCAGTCGATCCCTCAACAATCACTAGTGATCCAATCACCGAGGTATCGTAATCTTCGTGGCTCCAATCGTAAATGTCATCTTCAGGAACCGATTCCAAGCGTACCCCCAATAGGCACTCCTGAATCAGGCACCAAGGTACCGTAATCTTCATGGGCTCCAATCGTAAATGTCATATTTAGAATCCGAAACCAGTCGATCCCTCAACAATCACTAGTGATCCAATCACCGAGGTATCGTAATCTTCGTGGCTCCAATCGTAAATGTCATCTTCAGGAACCGATTCCAAGCGTACCCCCAATAGGCACTCCTGAATCAGGCACCAAGGTACCGTAATCTTCATGGGCTCCAATCGTAAATGTCATCTTCAGGAACCGATTCCAAGCGTACCCCTCATAGGCACTCCTGAATCAGGCACCAAGGTACCGTAATCTTCGTGGGCTCCTATCGTAAATGTCATATTTAGAAACCGACTCCAGTCGATCCCTCAACAATCACTGATGATCCAATCACCGAGGTACCGTAATCTTCATGGCTCCAATCGTAAATGTCATCTTCAGGAACCGATTCCAAGCGTACCCCCCATAGGCACTCCTGAATCAGGCACCAAGGTACCGTAATGTTCATGGGCTCCAATCGTAAATGTCATCTTCAGGAACCGATTCCAAGCGTACCCCCCATAGGCACTCCTGAATCAGGCACCAAGGTACCGTAATCTTCATGGGCTCCAATCGTAAATGTCATCTTCAGGAACCGATTCCAAGCGTACCCCCCATAGGCACTCCTGAATCAGGCACCAAGGTACCATAATCTTCATGGGCTCCAATCGTAAATGTCATATTTAGAATCCGAAACCAGTCGATCCCTCAACAATCACTGATGATCCAATCACCGAGGTACCGTAATCTTCATGGCTCCAATCGTAAATGTCATCTTCAGGAACCGACTCCAGTCGATCCCTCAACAATCACTGATGATCCAATCACCAAGGTATCGTAATCTTCGTGGCTCCAATCGTAAATGTCATATTTAGAATCCGAAACCAGTTGATCCCTCAACAATCACTGATGATCCAATCACCAAGGTACCGTAATCTTCATGGCTCCAATCGTAAATGTCATCTTCAGGAACCGATTCCAAGCGTACCCCCAATAGGCACTCCTGAATCAGGTACCAAGGTACCGCAATCTTCATGGGCTTCAATCGTAAATGTCATCTTCAGGAACCGATTCCAAGCGTACCCCCCATAGGCACTCCTGAATCAGGCACCAAGGTACCGTAATCTTCATGGGCTCCAATCGTAAATGTCATATTTAGAATCCGAAACCAGTTGATCCCTCAACAATCACTGATGATCCAATCACCGAGGTACCGTAATCTTCATGGCTCCAATCGTAAATGTCATCTTCAGGAACCGACTCCAGTCGATCCCTCAACAATCACTGATGATCCAATCACCAAGGTACCGTAATCTTCATGGCTCCAATCGTAAATGTCATATTTAGAAACCGACTCCAGTCGATCCCTCAACAATCACTGATGATCCAATCACCAAGGTACCGTAATGTTCATGGCTCCAATCGTAAATGTCATCTTCAGGAACCGATTCCAAGCGTACCCCCAATAGGCACTCCTGAATCAGGCACCAAGGTACCGTAATCTTCATGGGCTCCAATCGTAAATGTCATCTTCAGGAACCGATTCCAAGCGTACTCCCCATAGGCACTCCTGAATCAGGCACCAAGGTTCCGTAATCTTCATGGGCTCCAATCGTAAATGTCATATTTAGAATCCGAAACCAGTCGATCCCTCAACAATCACTAGTGATCCAATCACCGAGGTATCGTAATCTTCGTGGCTCCAATCGTAAATGTCATCTTCAGGAACCGATTCCAAGCGTACCCCCAATAGGCACTCCTGAATCAGGCACCAAGGTACCGTAATCTTCATGGGCTCCAATCGTAAATGTCATCTTCAGGAACCGATTCCAAGCGTACCCCCCATAGGCACTCCTGAATCAGGCACCAAGGTACCGTAATCTTCGTGGGCTCCTATCGTAAATGTCATATTTAGAAACCGACTCCAGTCGATCCCTCAACAATCACTGATGATCCAATCACCGAGGTACCGTAATCTTCATGGCTCCAATCGTAAATGTCATCTTCAGGAACCGATTCCAAGCGTACCCCCCATAGGCACTCCTGAATCAAGCACCAAGGTACCGTAATCTTCATGGGCTCCAATCGTAAATGTCATCTTCAGGAACCGATTCCAAGCGTACCCCCAATAGGCACTCCTGAATCAGGCACCAAGGTACCGTAATCTTCATGGGCTCCAATCGTAAATGTCATCTTCAGGAACCGATTCCAAGCGTACTCCCCATAGGCACTCCTGAATCAGGCACCAAGGTTCCGTAATCTTCATGGGCTCCAATCGTAAATGTCATATTTAGAATCCGAAACCAGTCGATCCCTCAACAATCACTAGTGATCCAATCACCGAGGTATCGTAATCTTCGTGGCTCCAATCGTAAATGTCATCTTCAGGAACCGATTCCAAGCGTACCCCCAATAGGCACTCCTGAATCAGGCACCAAGGTACCGTAATCTTCATGGGCTCCAATCGTAAATGTCATCTTCAGGAACCGATTCCAAGCGTACCCCCAATAGGCACTCCTGAATCAGGCACCAAGGTACCGTAATCTTCATGGGCTCCAATCGTAAATGTCATCTTCAGGAACCGATTCCAAGCGTACCCCCCATAGGCACTCCTGAATCAGGCACCAAGGTACCGTAATCTTCATGGGCTCCATTCGTAAATGTCATATTTAGAATCCGAAACCAGTCGATCCCTCAACAATCACTGATGATCCAATCACCGAGGTACCGTAATCTTCATGGCTCCAATCGTAAATGTCATCTTCAGGAACCGACTCCAGTCGATCCCTCAACAATCACTGATGATCCAATCACCAAGGTATCGTAATCTTCGTGGCTCCAATCGTAAATGTCATATTTAGAATCCGAAACCAGTTGATCCCTCAACAATCACTGATGATCCAATCACCAAGGTACCGTAATCTTCATGGCTCCAATCGTAAATGTCATCTTCAGGAACCGATTCCAAGCGTACCCCCAATAGGCACTCCTGAATCAGGCACCAAGGTACCGTAATCTTCATGGGCTCCAATCGTAAATGTCATCTTCAGGAACCGATTCCAAGCGTACCCCCCATAGGCACTCCTGAATCAGGCACCAAGGTACCGTAATCTTCATGAGCTCCAATCGTAAATGTCATATTTAGAATCCGAAACCAGTTGATCCCTCAACAATCACTGATGATCCAATCACCGAGGTACCGTAATCTTCATGGCTCCAATCGTAAATGTCATCTTCAGGAACCGACTCCAGTCGATCCCTCAACAATCACTGATGATCCAATCACCAAGGTACCGTAATCTTCATGGCTCCAATCGTAAATGTCATATTTAGAAACCGACTCCAGTCGATCCCTCAACAATCACTGATGATCCAATCACCAAGGTACCGTAATGTTCATGGCTCCAATCGTAAATGTCATCTTCAGGAACCGATTCCAAGCGTACCCCAAATAGGCACTCCTGAATCAGGCACCAAGGTACCGTAATCTTCATGGCTCCAATCGTAAATGTCATCTTCAGGAACCGATTCCAAGCGTACCCCAAATAGGCACTCCTGAATCAGGCACCAAGGTACCGTAATCTTCATTGGCTCCAATCGTAAATGTCATATTTAGAAACCGACTCCAGTCGATCCCTCAACAATCACTGATGATCCAATCACCAAGGTACCGTAATCTTCATGGCTCCAATCGTAAATGTCATCTTCAGGAACCGATTCCAAGCGTACCCCCAATAGGCACTCCTGAATCAGGCACCAAGGTACCGTAATATTCATGGGCTCCAATCGTAAATGTCATCTTCAGGAACCGACTCCAGTCGATCCCTCAACAATCACTGATGATCCAATCACCAAGGTACCGTAATCTTCATGGCTCCAATCGTAAATGTTATCTTCAGGAACCGATTCCAAGCGTACCCCGAATATGCACTCCTGAATCAGGCACCAAGGTACCGTAATCTTCATGGGCTCTAATCGTAAATGTCATCTTCAGGAACCGACTCCAGTCGATCCCTCAACAATCACTGATGATCCAATCACCAAGGTATCGTAATCTTCGTGGCTCCAATCGTAAATGTCATATTTAGAATCCGAAACCAGTCGATCCCTCAACAATCACTGATGATCCAATCACCAAGGTACCGTAATCTTCATGGCTCCAATCGTAAATGTCATCTTCAGGAACCGATTCCAAGCGTATCCCGAATAGGCACTCCTGAATCAGGCACCAAGGTACCGTAATCTTCATGGGCTCTAATCGTAAATGTCATCTTCAGGAACCGACTCCAGTCGATCCCTCAACAATCACTGATGATCCAATCACCAAGGTATCGTAATCTTCGTGGCTCCAATCGTAAATGTCATATTTAGAATCCGAAACCAGTTGATCCCTCAACAATCACTGATGATCCAATCACCAAGGTACCGTAATCTTCATGGCTCCAATCGTAAATATTATCTTCAGGAACCGATTCCAAGCGTACCCCCCATAGGCACTCCTGAATCAGGCACCAAGGTACCGTAATCTTCATGGCTCCAATCGTAAATGTCATCTTCAGGAACCGACTCCAGTCGATCCCTCAACAATCACTGATGATCCAATCACCAAGGTACCGTAATCTTCATGGCTCCAATCGTAAATGTCATCTTCAGGAACCGATTCCAAGCGTATCCCGAATAGGCACTCCTGAATCAGGCACCAAGGTACCGTAATCTTCATGCGCTCTAATCGTAAATGTCATCTTCAGGAACCGACTCCAGTCGATCCCTCAACAATCACTGATGATCCAATCACCAAGGTATCGTAATCTTCGTGGCTCCAATCGTAAATGTCATATTTAGAATCCGAAACCAGTTGATCCCTCAACAATCACTGATGATCCAATCACCAAGGTACCGTAATCTTCATGGCTCCAATCGTAAATGTCATCTTCAGGAACCGATTCCAAGCGTACCCCCAATAGGCACTCCTGAATCAGGCACCAAGGTACCGTAATCTTCATGGGCTCCAATCGTAAATGTCATCTTCAGGAACCGATTCCAAGCGTACCCCCCATAGGCACTCCTGAATCAGGCACCAAGGTACCGTAATCTTCATGGCTCCAATCGTAAATGTCATCTTCAGGAACCGATTCCAAGCGTATCCCGAATAGGCACTCCTGAATCAGGCACCAAGGTACCGTAATCTTTATGCGCTCTAATCGTAAATGTCATCTTCAGGAACCGACTCCAGTCGATCCCTCAACAATCACTGATGATCCAATCACCAAGGTATCGTAATCTTCGTGGCTCCAATCGTAAATGTCATATTTAGAATCCGAAACCAGTTGATCCCTCAACAATCACTGATGATCCAATCACCAAGGTACCGTAATCTTCATGGCTCCAATCGTAAATGTCATCTTCAGGAACCGATTCCAAGCGTACCCCCAATAGGCACTCCTGAATCAGGCACCAAGGTACCGTAATCTTCATGGGCTCCAATCGTAAATGTCATCTTCAGGAACCGATTCCAAGCGTACCCCCCATAGGCACTCCTGAATCAGGCACCAAGGTACCGTAATCTTCATGGGCTCCAATCGTAAATGTCATATTTAGAATCCGAAACCAGTCGATCCCTCAACAATCACTGATGATCCAATCACCGAGGTATCGTAATCTTCGTGGCTCCAATCGTAAATGTCATCTTCAGGAACCGACTCCAGTCGATCCCTCAACAATCACTGATGATCCAATCACCAAGGTACCGTAATCTTCATGGCTCCAATCGTAAATGTCATCTTCAGGAACCGATTCCAAGCGTACCCCCAATAGGCACTCCTGAATCTGGCACCAAGGTACCGTAATCTTCATGGGCTCCTATCGTAAATGTCATCTTCAGGAACCGACTCCAGTCGATCCCTCAACAATCACTGATGATCCAATCACCAAGGTACCGTAATCTTCATGGCTCCAATCGTAAATATTATCTTCAGGAACCGATTCCAAGCGTACCCCGAATAGGCACTCCTGAATCAGGCACCAAGGTACCGTAATCTTCATGGCTCCAATCGTAAATGTCATCTTCAGGAACCGACTCCAGTCGATCCCTCAACAATCACTGATGATCCAATCACCAAGGTATCGTAATCTTCGTGGCTCCAATCGTAAATGTCATATTTAGAATCCGAAACCAGTTGATCCCTCAACAATCACTGATGATCCAATCACCAAGGTACCGTAATCTTCATGGCTCCAATCGTAAATGTCATCTTCAGGAACCGATTCCAAGCGTACCCCCAATAGGCACTCCTGAATCAGGCACCAAGGTACCGTAATCTTCATGGGCTCCAATCGTAAATGTCATCTTCAGGAACCGATTCCAAGCGTACCCCCCATAGGCACTCCTGAATCAGGCACCAAGGTACCGTAATCTTCATGAGCTCCAATCGTAAATGTCATATTTAGAATCCGAAACCAGTCGATCCCTCAACAATCACTGATGATCCAATCACCGAGGTATCGTAATCTTCGTGGCTCCAATCGTAAATGTCATCTTCAGGAACCGACTCCAGTCGATCCCTCAACAATCACTGATGATCCAATCACCAAGGTACCGTAATCTTCATGGCTCCAATCGTAAATGTGATCTTCAGGAACCGATTCCAAGCGTACCCCCAATAGGCACTCCTGAATCTGGCACCAAGGTACCGTAATCTTCATGGGCTCCTATCGTAAATGTCATATTTAGAAACCGACTCCAGTCGATCCCTCAACAATCACTGATTATCCAATCACCGTGGTACCGTAATCTTCATGGCTCCAATCGTAAATATTATCTTCAGGAACCGATTCCAAGCGTACCCCGAATAGGCACTCCTGAATCAGGCACCAAGGTACCGTAATCTTCATGGGCTCTAATCGTAAATGTCATCTTCAGGAACCGACTCCAGTCGATCCCTCAACAATCACTGATGATCCAATCACCAAGGTACCGTAATCTTCATGGCTCCAATCGTAAATATTATCTTCAGGAACCGATTCCAAGCGTACCCCCCATAGGCACTCCTGAATCAGGCACCAAGGTACCGTAATCTTCATGGGCTCCATTCGTAAATGTCATATTTAGAATCCGAAACCAGTCGATCCCTCAACAATCACTGATGATCCAATCACCGAGGTACCGTAATCTTCATGGCTCCAATCGTAAATGTCATCTTCAGGAACCGACTCCAGTCGATCCCTCAACAATCACTGATGATCCAATCACCAAGGTATCGTAATCTTCGTGGCTCCAATCGTAAATGTCATATTTAGAATCCGAAACCAGTTGATCCCTCAACAATCACTGATGATCCAATCACCAAGGTACCGTAATCTTCATGGCTCCAATCGTAAATGTCATCTTCAGGAACCGATTCCAAGCGTACCCCCAATAGGCACTCCTGAATCAGGCACCAAGGTACCGTAATCTTCATGGGCTCCAATCGTAAATGTCATCTTCAGGAACCGATTCCAAGCGTACCCCCCATAGGCACTCCTGAATCAGGCACCAAGGTACCGTAATCTTCATGGGCTCCAATCGTAAATGTCATATTTAGAATCCGAAACCAGTTGATCCCTCAACAATCACTGATGATCCAATCACCGAGGTACCGTAATCTTCATGGCTCCAATCGTAAATGTCATCTTCAGGAACCGACTCCAGTCGATCCCTCAACAATCACTGATGATCCAATCACCAAGGTACCGTAATCTTCATGGCTCCAATCGTAAATGTCATCTTCAGGAACCGATTCCAAGCGTATCCCGAATAGGCACTCCTGAATCAGGCACCAAGGTACCGTAATCTTCATGGGCTCTAATCGTAAATGTCATCTTCAGGAACCGACTCCAGTCGATCCCTCAACAATCACTGATGATCCAATCACCAAGGTATCGTAATCTTCGTGGCTCCAATCGTAAATGTCATATTTAGAATCCGAAACCAGTCGATCCCTCAACAATCACTGATGATCCAATCACCGAGGTACCGTAATCTTCATGGCTCCAATCGTAAATGTCATCTTCAGGAACCGACTCCAGTCGATCCCTCAACAATCACTGATGATCCAATCACCAAGGTACCGTAATCTTCATGGCTCCAATCGTAAATGTCATCTTCAGGAACCGATTCCAAGCGTACCCCCAATAGGCACTCCTGAATCAGGCACCAAGGTACCGTAATATTCATGGGCTCCAATCGTAAATGTCATCTTCAGGAACCGACTCCAGTCGATCCCTCAACAATCACTGATGATCCAATCACCAAGGTACCGTAATCTTCATGGCTCCAATCGTAAATGTCATCTTCAGGAACCGATTCCAAGCGTACCCCCAATAGGCACTCCTGAATCAGGCACCAAGGTACCGTAATATTCATGGGCTCCAATCGTAAATGTCATCTTCAGGAACCGACTCCAGTCGATCCCTCAACAATCACTGATGATCCAATCACCAAGGTACCGTAATCTTCATGGCTCCAATCGTAAATGTTATCTTCAGGAACCGATTCCAAGCGTACCCCGAATATGCACTCCTGAATCAGGCACCAAGGTACCGTAATCTTCATGGGCTCTAATCGTAAATGTCATCTTCAGGAACCGACTCCAGTCGATCCCTCAACAATCACTGATGATCCAATCACCAAGGTATCGTAATCTTCGTGGCTCCAATCGTAAATGTCATATTTAGAATCCGAAACCAGTCGATCCCTCAACAGTCACTGATGATCCAATCACCAAGGTACCGTAATCTTCATGGCTCCAATCGTAAATGTCATCTTCAGGAACCGATTCCAAGCGTATCCCGAATAGGCACTCCTGAATCAGGCACCAAGGTACCGTAATCTTCATGGGCTCTAATCGTAAATGTCATCTTCAGGAACCGACTCCAGTCGATCCCTCAACAATCACTGATGATCCAATCACCAAGGTATCGTAATCTTCGTGGCTCCAATCGTAAATGTCATATTTAGAATCCGAAACCAGTTGATCCCTCAACAATCACTGATGATCCAATCACCAAGGTACCGTAATCTTCATGGCTCCAATCGTAAATATTATCTTCAGGAACCGATTCCAAGCGTACCCCCCATAGGCACTCCTGAATCAGGCACCAAGGTACCGTAATCTTCATGGCTCCAATCGTAAATGTCATCTTCAGGAACCGACTCCAGTCGATCCCTCAACAATCACTGATGATCCAATCACCAAGGTACCGTAATCTTCATGGCTCCAATCGTAAATGTCATCTTCAGGAACCGATTCCAAGCGTATCCCGAATAGGCACTCCTGAATCAGGCACCAAGGTACCGTAATCTTCATGGGCTCTAATCGTAAATGTCATCTTCAGGAACCGACTCCAGTCGATCCCTCAACAATCACTGATGATCCAATCACCAAGGTATCGTAATCTTCGTGGCTCCAATCGTAAATGTCATATTTAGAATCCGAAACCAGTTGATCCCTCAACAATCACTGATGATCCAATCACCAAGGTACCGTAATCTTCATGGCTCCAATCGTAAATGTCATCTTCAGGAACCGATTCCAAGCGTACCCCCAATAGGCACTCCTGAATCAGGCACCAAGGTACCGTAATCTTCATGGGCTCCAATCGTAAATGTCATCTTCAGGAACCGATTCCAAGCGTACCCCCCATAGGCACTCCTGAATCAGGCACCAAGGTACCGTAATCTTCATGCTCTCCAATCGTAAATGTCATATTTAGAATCCGAAACCAGTCGATCCCTCAACAATCACTGATGATCCAATCACCGAGGTATCGTAATCTTCGTGGCTCCAATCGTAAATATTATCTTCAGGAACCGATTCCAAGCGTACCCCCCATAGGCACTCCTGAATCAGGCACCAAGGTACCGTAATCTTCATGGCTCCAATCGTAAATGTCATCTTCAGGAACCGACTCCAGTCGATCCCTCAACAATCACTGATGATCCAATCACCAAGGTATCGTAATCTTCGTGGCTCCAATCGTAAATGTCATCTTCAGGAACCGATTCCAAGCGTACCCCCCATAGGCACTCCTGAATCAGGCACCAAGGTACCGTAATCTTCATGGGCTCCAATCGTAAATGTCATCTTCAGGAACCGACTCCAGTCGATCCCTCAACAATCACTGATGATCCAATCACCAAGGTACCGTAATCTTCATGGCTCCAAACGTAAATGTCATCTTCAGGAACCGATTCCAAGCGTACCCCCAATAGGCACTCCTGAATCAGGCACCAAGGTACCGTAATCTTCATGGGCTCCAATCGTAAATGTCATCTTCAGGAACCGATTCCAAGCGTACCCCCCATAGGCACTCCTGAATCAGGCACCAAGGTACCGTAATCTTCATGGGCTCCAATCGTAAATGTCATATTTAGAATCCGAAACCAGTCGATCCCTCAACAATCACTGATGATCCAATCACCGAGGTATCGTAATCTTCGTGGCTCCAATCGTAAATGTCATCTTCTGGAACCGACTCCAGTCGATCCCTCAACAATCACTGATGATCCAATCACCAAGGTACCGTAATCTTCATGGCTCCAATCGTAAATGTCATCTTCAGGAACCGATTCCAAGCGTACCCCCAATAGGCACTCCTGAATCTGGCACCAAGGTACCGTAATCTTCATGGGCTCCTATCGTAAATGTCATATTTAGAAACCGACTCCAGTCGATCCCTCAACAATCACTGATTATCCAATCACCGAGGTACCGTAATCTTCATGGCTCCAATCGTAAATATTATCTTCAGGAACCGATTCCAAGCGTACCCCGAATAGGCACTCCTGAATCAGGCACCAAGGTACCGTAATCTTCATGGGCTCTAATCGTAAATGTCATCTTCAGGAACCGACTCCAGTCGATCCCTCAACAATCACTGATGATCCAATCACCAAGGTACCGTAATCTTCATGGCTCCAATCGTAAATGTCATCTTCAGGAACCGATTCCAAGCGTACCCCGAATAGGCACTCCTGAATCAGGCACCAAGGTACCGTAATCTTCATGGGCTCTAATCGTAAATGTCATCTTCAGGAACCGATTCCAAGCGTACCCCCAATAGGCACTCCTGAATCAGGCACCAAGGTACCGTAATCTTCATGGGCTCCAATCGTAAATGTCATATTTAGAATCCGAAACCAGTCGATCCCTCAACAATCACTGATGATCCAATCACCAAGGTACCGTAATGTTCATGGCTCCAATCGTAAATGTCATCTTCAGGAACCGATTCCAAGCGTACCCCCCATAGGCACTCCTGAATCAGGCACCAAGGTACCGTAATCTTCATGGGCTCCAATCGAAAATGTCATATTTAGAATCCGAAACCAGTCGATCCCTCAACAATCACTGATGATCCAATCACCGAGGTATCGTAATCTTCGTGGCTCCAATCGTAAATGTCATCTTCAGGAACCGACTCCAGTCGATCCCTCAACAATCACTGATGATCCAATCACCAAGGTACCGTAATCTTCATGGCTCCAATCGTAAATGTCATCTTCAGGAACCGATTCCAAGCGTACCCCCAATAGGCACTCCTGAATCTGGCACCAAGGTACCGTAATCTTCATGGGCTCCTATCGTAAATGTCATATTTAGAAACCGACTCCAGTCGATCCCTCAACAATCACTGATGATCCAATCACCGAGGTATCGTAATCTTCGTGGCTCCAATCGTAAATGTCATCTTCAGGAACCGACTCCAGTCGATCCCTCAACAATCACTGATGATCCAATCACCAAGGTACCGTAATCTTCATGGCTCCAATCGTAAATGTCATCTTCAGGAACCGATTCCAAGCGTACCCCCAATAGGCACTCCTGAATCTGGCACCAAGGTACCGTAATCTTCATGGGCTCCTATCGTAAATGTCATATTTAGAAACCGACTCCAGTCGATCCCTCAACAATCACTGATTATCCAATCACCGAGGTACCGTAATCTTCATGGCTCCAATCGTAAATATTATCTTCAGGAACCGATTCCAAGCGTACCCCGAATAGGCACTCCTGAATCAGGCACCAAGGTACCGTAATCTTCATGGGCTCTAATCGTAAATGTCATCTTCAGGAACCGACTCCAGTCGATCCCTCAACAATCACTGATGATCCAATCACCAAGGTACCGTAATCTTCATGGCTCCAATCGTAAATGTCATCTTCAGGAACCGATTCCAAGCGTACCCCGAATAGGCACTCCTGAATCAGGCACCAAGGTACCGTAATCTTCATGGGCTCTAATCGTAAATGTCATCTTCAGGAACCGATTCCAAGCGTACCCCCAATAGGCACTCCTGAATCAGGCACCAAGGTACCGTAATCTTCATGGGCTCCAATCGTAAATGTCATCTTCAGGAACCGATTCCAAGCGTACCCCCCATAGGCACTCCTGAATCAGGCACCAAGGTACCGTAATCTTCATGGGCTCCAATCGTAAATGTCATATTTAGAATCCGAAACCAGTCGATCCCTCAACAATCACTGATGATCCAATCACCGAGGTATCGTAATCTTCGTGGCTCCAATCGTAAATGTCATCTTCAGGAACCGACTCCAGTCGATCCCTCAACAATCACTGATTATCCAATCACCGAGGTACCGTAATCTTCATGGCTCCAATCGTAAATATTATCTTCAGGAACCGATTCCAAGCGTACCCCGAATAGGCACTCCTGAATCAGGCACCAAGGTACCGTAATCTTCATGGGCTCTAATCGTAAATGTCATCTTCAGGAACCGACTCCAGTCGATCCCTCAACAATCACTGATGATCCAATCACCAAGGTACCGTAATCTTCATGGCTCCAATCGTAAATGTCATCTTCAGGAACCGATTCCAAGCGTACCCCGAATAGGCACTCCTGAATCAGGCACCAAGGTACCGTAATCTTCATGGGCTCTAATCGTAAATGTCATCTTCAGGAACCGACTCCAGTCGATCCCTCAACAATCACTGATGATCCAATCACCAAGGTATCGTAATCTGCGTGGCTCCAATCGTAAATGTCATATTTAGAATCCGAAACCAGTTGATCCCTCAACAATCACTGATGATCCAATCACCAAGGTACCGTAATCTTCATGGCTCCAATCGTAAATGTCATCTTCAGGAACCGATTCCAAGCGTACCCCCCATAGGCACTCCTGAATCAGGCACCAAGGTACCGTAATCTTCATGGGCTCCAATCGTAAATGTCATCTTCAGGAACCGATTCCAAGCGTACCCCCCATAGGCACTCCTGAATCAGGCACCAAGGTACCGTAATCTTCATGGGCTCCAATCGTAAATGTCATATTTAGAATCCGAAACCAGTCGATCCCTCAACAATCACTGATGATCCAATCACCGAGGTATCGTAATCTTCGTGGCTCCAATCGTAAATGTCATCTTCAGGAACCGACTCCAGTCGATCCCTCAACAATCACTGATGATCCAATCACCAAGGTACCGTAATCTTCATGGCTCCAATCGTAAATGTCATCTTCAGGAACCGATTCCAAGCGTACCCCCAATAGGCACTCCTGAATCTGGCACCAAGGTACCGTAATCTTCATGGGCTCCTATCGTAAATGTCATATTTAGAAACCGACTCCAGTCGATCCCTCAACAATCACTGATTATCCAATCACCGAGGTACCGTAATCTTCATGGCTCCAATCGTAAATGTCATATTTAGAAACCGACTCCAGTCGATCCCTCAACAATCACTGATGATCCAATCACCAAGGTACCGTAATCTTCATGGCTCCAATCGTAAATGTCATCTTCAGGAACCGATTCCAAGCGTACCCCCAATAGGCACTCCTGAATCTGGCACCAAGGTACCGTAATCTTCATGGGCTCCTATCGTAAATTTCATATTTAGAAACCGACTCCAGTCGATCCCTCAACAATCACTGATTATCCAATCACCGAGGTACCGTAATCTTCATGGCTCCAATCGTAAATGTCATATTTAGAAACCGACTCCAGTCGATCCCTCAACAATCACTGGTGATCCAATCACCGAGGTATCGTAATCTTCGTGGCTCCAATCGTAAATGTCATCTTCAGGTACCGATTCCAAGCGTACCCCCAATAGGCACTCCTGAATCAGGCACCAAGGTACCGTAATCTTCGTGGGCTCCTATCGTAAATGTCATATTTAGAAACCGACTCCAGTCGATCCCTCAACAATCACTGATGATCCAATCACCGAGGTACCGTAATCTTCATGGCTCCAATCGTAAATGTCATCTTCAGGAACCGATTCCAAGCGTACCCCCAATAGGCACTCCTGAATCAGGCACCAAGGTACCGTAATCTTCGTGGGCTCCTATCGTAAATGTCATATTTAGAAACCGACTCCAGTCGATCCCTCAACAATCACTGATGATCCAATCACCGAGGTACCGTAATCTTCATGGCTCCAATCGTAAATGTCATCTTCAGGAACCGATTCCAAGCGTACCCCCCATAGGCACTCCTGAATCAGGCACCAAGGTACCGTAATCTTCATGGGCTCCAATCGTAAATGTCATATTTAGAATCCGAAACCAGTCGATCCCTCAACAATCACTGATGATCCAATCACCGAGGTATCGTAATCTTCGTGGCTCCAATCGTAAATGTCATCTTCAGGAACCGACTCCAGTCGATCCCTCAACAATCACTGATGATCCAATCACCAAGGTACCGTAATCTTCATGGCTCCAATCGTAAATGTCATCTTCAGGAACCGATTCCAAGCGTACCCCCAATAGGCACTCCTGAATCTGGCACCAAGGTACCGTAATCTTCATGGGCTCCTATCGTAAATGTCATCTTCAGGAACCGACTCCAGTCGATCCCTCAACAATCACTGATGATCCAATCACCAAGGTACCGTAATCTTCATGGCTCCAATCGTAAATGTCATCTTCAGGAACCGATTCCAAGCGTACCCCGAATAGGCACTCCTGAATCAGGCACCAAGGTACCGTAATCTTCATGGGCTCTAATCGTAAATGTCATCTTCAGGAACCGACTCCAGTCGATCCCTCAACAATCACTGATGATCCAATCACCAAGGTACCGTAATCTTCATGGCTCCAATCGTAAATGTCATCTTCAGGAACCGATTCCAAGCGTACCCCGAATAGGCACTCCTGAATCAGGCACCAAGGTACCGTAATCTTCATGGGCTCTAATCGTAAATGTCATCTTCAGGAACCGACTCCAGTCGATCCCTCAACAATCACTGATGATCCAATCACCAAGGTATCGTAATCTTCATGGCTCCAATCGTAAATGTCATCTTCAGGAACCGATTCCAAGCGTACCCCGAATAGGCACTCCTGAATCAGGCACCAAGGTACCGTAATCTTCATGGGCTCTAATCGTAAATGTCATCTTCAGGAACCGACTCCAGTCGATCCCTCAACAATCACTGATTATCCAATCACCGAGGTACCGTAATCTTCATGGCTCCAATCGTAAATGTCATATTTAGAAACCGACTCCAGTCGATCCCTCAACAATCACTGGTGATCCAATCACCGAGGTATCGTAATCTTCGTGGCTCCAATCGTAAATGTCATCTTCAGGTACCGATTCCAAGCGTACCCCCAATAGGCACTCCTGAATCAGGCACCAAGGTACCGTAATCTTCGTGGGCTCCTATCGTAAATGTCATATTTAGAAACCGACTCCAGTCGATCCCTCAACAATCACTGATGATCCAATCACCGAGGTACCGTAATCTTCATGGCTCCAATCGTAAATGTCATCTTCAGGAACCGATTCCAAGCGTACCCCCAATAGGCACTCCTGAATCAGGCACCAAGGTACCGTAATCTTCGTGGGCTCCTATCGTAAATGTCATATTTAGAAACCGACTCCAGTCGATCCCTCAACAATCACTGATGATCCAATCACCGAGGTACCGTAATCTTCATGGCTCCAATCGTAAATGTCATCTTCAGGAACCGATTCCAAGCGTACCCCCCATAGGCACTCCTGAATCAGGCACCAAGGTACCGTAATCTTCATGGGCTCCAATCGTAAATGTCATATTTAGAATCCGAAACCAGTCGATCCCTCAACAATCACTGATGATCCAATCACCGAGGTATCGTAATCTTCGTGGCTCCAATCGTAAATGTCATCTTCAGGAACCGACTCCAGTCGATCCCTCAACA
Source organism: Pristionchus mayeri (assembly GCA_036245805.1). NCBI lineage: Eukaryota > Metazoa > Nematoda > Chromadorea > Rhabditida > Neodiplogasteridae > Pristionchus > Pristionchus mayeri. The sequence continues at coordinate 27,918,525 of BTRK01000005.1, read as the reverse complement.
ATCACTGATGATCCAATCACCAAGGTACCGTAATCTTCATGGCTCCAATCGTAAATGTCATCTTCAGGAACCGATTCCAAGCGTACCCCCAATAGGCACTCCTGAATCTGGCACCAAGGTACCGTAATCTTCATGGGCTCCTATCGTAAATGTCATCTTCAGGAACCGACTCCAGTCGATCCCTCAACAATCACTGATGATCCAATCACCAAGGTACCGTAATCTTCATGGCTCCAATCGTAAATGTCATCTTCAGGAACCGATTCCAAGCGTACCCCGAATAGGCACTCCTGAATCAGGCACCAAGGTACCGTAATCTTCATGGGCTCTAATCGTAAATGTCATCTTCAGGAACCGACTCCAGTCGATCCCTCAACAATCACTGATGATCCAATCACCAAGGTACCGTAATCTTCATGGCTCCAATCGTAAATGTCATCTTCAGGAACCGATTCCAAGCGTACCCCGAATAGGCACTCCTGAATCAGGCACCAAGGTACCGTAATCTTCATGGGCTCTAATCGTAAATGTCATCTTCAGGAACCGACTCCAGTCGATCCCTCAACAATCACTGATGATCCAATCACCAAGGTATCGTAATCTGCGTGGCTCCAATCGTAAATGTCATATTTAGAATCCGAAACCAGTTGATCCCTCAACAATCACTGATGATCCAATCACCAAGGTACCGTAATCTTCATGGCTCCAATCGTAAATGTCATCTTCAGGAACCGATTCCAAGCGTACCCCCCATAGGCACTCCTGAATCAGGCACCAAGGTACCGTAATCTTCATGGGCTCCAATCGTAAATGTCATCTTCAGGAACCGATTCCAAGCGTACCCCCCATAGGCACTCCTGAATCAGGCACCAAGGTACCGTAATCTTCATGGGCTCCAATCGTAAATGTCATATTTAGAATCCGAAACCAGTCGATCCCTCAACAATCACTGATGATCCAATCACCGAGGTATCGTAATCTTCGTGGCTCCAATCGTAAATGTCATCTTCAGGAACCGACTCCAGTCGATCCCTCAACAATCACTGATGATCCAATCACCAAGGTACCGTAATCTTCATGGCTCCAATCGTAAATGTCATCTTCAGGAACCGATTCCAAGCGTACCCCCAATAGGCACTCCTGAATCTGGCACCAAGGTACCGTAATCTTCATGGGATCCTATCGTAAATGTCATATTTAGAAACCGACTCCAGTCGATCCCTCAACAATCACTGATGATCCAATCACCGAGGTACTGTAATCTTCATGGCTCCAATCGTAAATGTCATCTTCAGGAACCGATTCCAAGCGTACCCCCAATAGGCACTCCTGAATCAGGCACCAAGGTACCGTAAACTTCATGGGCTCCAATCGTAAATGTCATCTTCAGGAACCGATTCCAAGCGTACCCCCCATAGGCACTCCTGAATCAGGCACCAAGGTACCGTAATCTTCATGGGCTCCAATCGTAAATGTCATCTTCAGGAACCGATTCCAAGCGTACCCCCCATAGGCACTCCTGAATCAGGCACCAAGGTACCGTAATCTTCATGGGCTCCAATCGTAAATGTCATCTTCAGGAACCGATTCCAAGCGTACCCCCCATAGGCACTCCTGAATCAGGCACCAAGGTACCGTAATCTTCATGGGCTCCAATCGTAAATGTCATATTTAGAATCCGAAACCAGTCGATCCCTCAACAATCACTGATGATCCAATCACCGAGGTATCGTAATCTTCGTGGCTCCAATCGTAAATGTCATCTTCAGGAACCGACTCCAGTCGATCCCTCAACAATCACTGATGATCCATTCACCAAGGTACCGTAATCTTCATGGCTCCAATCGTAAATGTCATCTTCAGGAACCGATTCCAAGCGTACCCCCAATAGGCACTCCTGAATCTGGCACCAAGGTACCGTAATCTTCATGGGCTCCTATCGTAAATGTCATATTTAGAAACCGACTCCAGTCGATCCCTCAACAATCACTGATTATCCAATCACCGAGGTACCGTAATCTTCATGGCTCCAATCGTAAATGTCATATTTAGAAACCGACTCCAGTCGATCCCTCAACAATCACTGGTGATCCAATCACCGAGGTATCGTAATCTTCGTGGCTCCAATCGTAAATGTCATCTTCAGGTACCGATTCCAAGCGTACCCCCAATAGGCACTCCTGAATCAGGCACCAAGGTACCGTAATCTTCGTGGGCTCCTATCGTAAATGTCATATTTAGAAACCGACTCCAGTCGATCCCTCAACAATCACTGATGATCCAATCACCGAGGTACCGTAATCTTCATGGCTCCAATCGTAAATGTCATCTTCAGGAACCGATTCCAAGCGTACCCCCAATAGGCACTCCTGAATCAGGCACCAAGGTACCGTAATCTTCGTGGGCTCCTATCGTAAATGTCATATTTAGAAACCGACTCCAGTCGATCCCTCAACAATCACTGATGATCCAATCACCGAGGTACCGTAATCTTCATGGCTCCAATCGTAAATGTCATCTTCAGGAACCGATTCCAAGCGTACCCCCCATAGGCACTCCTGAATCAGGCACCAAGGTACCGTAATCTTCATGGGCTCCAATCGTAAATGTCATATTTAGAATCCGAAACCAGTCGATCCCTCAACAATCACTGATGATCCAATCACCGAGGTATCGTAATCTTCGTGGCTCCAATCGTAAATGTCATCTTCAGGAACCGACTCCAGTCGATCCCTCAACAATCACTGATGATCCAATCACCAAGGTACCGTAATCTTCATGGCTCCAATCGTAAATGTCATCTTCAGGAACCGATTCCAAGCGTACCCCGAATAGGCACTCCTGAATCAGGCACCAAGGTACCGTAATCTTCATGGGCTCTAATCGTAAATGTCATCTTCAGGAACCGACTCCAGTCGATCCCTCAACAATCACTGATGATCCAATCACCAAGGTATCGTAATCTGCGTGGCTCCAATCGTAAATGTCATATTTAGAATCCGAAACCAGTTGATCCCTCAACAATCACTGATGATCCAATCACCAAGGTACCGTAATCTTCATGGCTCCAATCGTAAATGTTATCTTCAGGAACCGATTCCAAGCGTACCCCCCATAGGCACTCCTGAATCAGGCACCAAGGTACCGTAATCTTCATGGGCTCCAATCGTAAATGTCATCTTCAGGAACCGATTCCAAGCGTACCCCCCATAGGCACTCCTGAATCAGGCACCAAGGTACCGTAATCTTCATGGGCTCCAATCGTAAATGTCATATTTAGAATCCGAAACCAGTCGATCCCTCAACAATCACTGATGATCCAATCACCGAGGTATCGTAATCTTCGTGGCTCCAATCGTAAATGTCATCTTCAGGAACCGACTCCAGTCGATCCCTCAACAATCACTGATGATCCAATCACCAAGGTACCGTAATCTTCATGGCTCCAATCGTAAATGTCATCTTCAGGAACCGATTCCAAGCGTACCCCCAATAGGCACTCCTGAATCTGGCACCAAGGTACCGTAATCTTCATGGGATCCTATCGTAAATGTCATATTTAGAAACCGACTCCAGTCGATCCCTCAACAATCACTGATGATCCAATCACCAAGGTACCGTAATCTTCATGGGCTCCAATCGTAAATGTCATCTTCAGGAACCGATTCCAAGCGTACCCCCAATAGGCACTCCTGAATCAGGCACCAAGGTACCGTAATCTTCATGGGCTCCAATCGTAAATGTCATATTTAGAATCGGAAACCAGTCGATCCCTCAACAATCACTGATGATCCAATCACCGAGGTATCGTAATCTTCGTGGCTCCAATCGTAAATGTCATCTTCAGGAACCGACTCCAGTCGATCCCTCAACAATCACTGATGATCCATTCACCAAGGTACCGTAATCTTCATGGCTCCAATCGTAAATGTCATCTTCAGGAACCGATTCCAAGCGTACCCCCAATAGGCACTCCTGAATCTGGCACCAAGGTACCGTAATCTTCATGGGCTCCTATCGTAAATGTCATATTTAGAAACCGACTCCAGTCGATCCCTCAACAATCACTGATTATCCAATCACCGAGGTACCGTAATCTTCATGGCTCCAATCGTAAATGTCATATTTAGAAACCGACTCCAGTCGATCCCTCAACAATCACTGGTGATCCAATCACCGAGGTATCGTAATCTTCGTGGCTCCAATCGTAAATGTCATCTTCAGGTACCGATTCCAAGCGTACCCCCAATAGGCACTCCTGAATCAGGCACCAAGGTACCGTAATCTTCGTGGGCTCCTATCGTAAATGTCATATTTAGAAACCGACTCCAGTCGATCCCTCAACAATCACTGATGATCCAATCACCGAGGTACTGTAATCTTCATGGCTCCAATCGTAAATGTCATCTTCAGGAACCGATTCCAAGCGTACCCCCAATAGGCACTCCTGAATCAGGCACCAAGGTACCGTAAACTTCATGGGCTCCAATCGTAAATGTCATCTTCAGGAACCGATTCCAAGCGTACCCCCCATAGGCACTCCTGAATCAGGCACCAAGGTACCGTAATCTTCATGGGCTCCAATCGTAAATGTCATATTTAGAAACCGAAACCAGTTGATCCCTCAACAATCACTGATGATCCAATCACCAAGGTACCGTAATCTTCATGGCTCCAATCGTAAATGTCATCTTCAGGAACCGATTCCAAGCGTACCCCCCATAGGCACTCCTGAATCAGGCACCAAGGTACCGTAATCTTCATGGGCTCCAATCGTAAATGTCATCTTCAGGAACCGATTCCAAGCGTACCCCCCATAGGCACTCCTGAATCAGGCACCAAGGTACCGTAATCTTCATGGGCTCCAATCGTAAATGTCATCTTCAGGAACCGATTCCAAGCGTACCCCCCATAGGCACTCCTGAATCAGGCACCAAGGTACCGTAATCTTCATGGGCTCCAATCGTAAATGTCATATTTAGAATCGGAAACCAGTCGATCCCTCAACAATCACTGATGATCCAATCACCGAGGTATCGTAATCTTCGTGGCTCCAATCGTAAATGTCATCTTCAGGAACCGACTCCAGTCGATCCCTCAACAATCACTGATGATCCATTCACCAAGGTACCGTAATCTTCATGGCTCCAATCGTAAATGTCATCTTCAGGAACCGATTCCAAGCGTACCCCCAATAGGCACTCCTGAATCTGGCACCAAGGTACCGTAATCTTCATGGGCTCCTATCGTAAATGTCATATTTAGAAACCGACTCCAGTCGATCCCTCAACAATCACTGATTATCCAATCACCGAGGTACCGTAATCTTCATGGCTCCAATCGTAAATGTCATATTTAGAAACCGACTCCAGTCGATCCCTCAACAATCACTGGTGATCCAATCACCGAGGTATCGTAATCTTCGTGGCTCCAATCGTAAATGTCATCTTCAGGTACCGATTCCAAGCGTACCCCCAATAGGCACTCCTGAATCAGGCACCAAGGTACCGTAATCTTCGTGGGCTCCTATCGTAAATGTCATATTTAGAAACCGACTCCAGTCGATCCCTCAACAATCACTGATGATCCAATCACCGAGGTACTGTAATCTTCATGGCTCCAATCGTAAATGTCATCTTCAGGAACCGATTCCAAGCGTACCCCCAATAGGCACTCCTGAATCAGGCACCAAGGTACCGTAAACTTCATGGGCTCCAATCGTAAATGTCATCTTCAGGAACCGATTCCAAGCGTACCCCCCATAGGCACTCCTGAATCAGGCACCAAGGTACCGTAATCTTCATGGGCTCCAATCGTAAATGTCATATTTAGAAACCGAAACCAGTTGATCCCTCAACAATCACTGATGATCCAATCACCAAGGTACCGTAATCTTCATGGCTCCAATCGTAAATGTCATCTTCAGGAACCGATTCCAAGCGTACCCCCCATAGGCACTCCTGAATCAGGCACCAAGGTACCGTAATCTTCATGGGCTCCAATCGTAAATGTCATCTTCAGGAACCGATTCCAAGCGTACCCCCCATAGGCACTCCTGAATCAGGCACCAAGGTACCGTAATCTTCATGGGCTCCAATCGTAAATGTCATCTTCAGGAACCGATTCCAAGCGTACCCCCCATAGGCACTCCTGAATCAGGCACCAAGGTACCGTAATCTTCATGGGCTCCAATCGTAAATGTCATATTTAGAATCCGAAACCAGTCGATCCCTCAACAATCACTGATGATCCAATCACCGAGGTATCGTAATCTTCGTGGCTCCAATCGTAAATGTCATCTTCAGGAACCGACTCCAGTCGATCCCTCAACAATCACTGATGATCCATTCACCAAGGTACCGTAATCTTCATGGCTCCAATCGTAAATGTCATCTTCAGGAACCGATTCCAAGCGTACCCCCAATAGGCACTCCTGAATCTGGCACCAAGGTACCGTAATCTTCATGGGCTCCTATCGTAAATGTCATATTTAGAAACCGACTCCAGTCGATCCCTCAACAATCACTGATTATCCAATCACCGAGGTACCGTAATCTTCATGGCTCCAATCGTAAATGTCATATTTAGAAACCGACTCCAGTCGATCCCTCAACAATCACTGATGATCCATTCACCAAGGTACCGTAATCTTCATGGCTCCAATCGTAAATGTCATCTTCAGGTACCGATTCCAAGCGTACCCCCAATAGGCACTCCTGAATCAGGCACCAAGGTACCGTAATCTTCGTGGGCTCCTATCGTAAATGTCATATTTAGAAACCGACTCCAGTCGATCCCTCAACAATCACTGATGATCCAATCACCGAGGTACCGTAATCTTCATGGCTCCAATCGTAAATGTCATCTTCAGGAACCGATTCCAAGCGTACCCCCAATAGGCACTCCTGAATCAGGCACCAAGGTACCGTAATCTTCGTGGGCTCCTATCGTAAATGTCATATTTAGAAACCGACTCCAGTCGATCCCTCAACAATCACTGATGATCCAATCACCGAGGTACCGTAATCTTCATGGCTCCAATCGTAAATGTCATCTTCAGGAACCGATTCCAAGCGTACCCCCCATAGGCACTCCTGAATCAGGCACCAAGGTACCGTAATCTTCATGGGCTCCAATCGTAAATGTCATATTTAGAATCCGAAACCAGTCGATCCCTCAACAATCACTGATGATCCAATCACCGAGGTATCGTAATCTTCGTGGCTCCAATCGTAAATGTCATCTTCAGGAACCGACTCCAGTCGATCCCTCAACAATCACTGATGATCCAATCACCAAGGTACCGTAATCTTCATGGCTCCAATCGTAAATGTCATCTTCAGGAACCGATTCCAAGCGTACCCCCAATAGGCACTCCTGAATCTGGCACCAAGGTACCGTAATCTTCATGGGCTCCTATCGTAAATGTCATATTTAGAAACCGACTCCAGTCGATCCCTCAACAATCACTGATGATCCAATCACCGAGGTACCGTAATCTTCATGGCTCCAATCGTAAATGTCATATTTAGAAACCGACTCCAGTCGATCCCTCAACAATCACTGATGATCCAATCACCAAGGTACCGTAATGTTCATGGCTCCAATCGTAAATGTCATCTTCAGGAACCGATTCCAAGCGTACCCCCAATAGGCACTCCTGAATCAGGCACCAAGGTACCGTAATCTTCATGGGCTCCAATCTTAAATGTCATATTTAGAATCCGAAACCAGTCGATCCCTCAACAATCACTAGTGATCCAATCACCGAGGTATCGTAATCTTCGTGGCTCCAATCGTAAATGTCATCTTCAGGAACCGATTCCAAGCGTACCCCCCATAGGCACTCCTGAATCAGGCACCAAGGTACCGTAATCTTCATGGGCTCCAATCGTAAATGTCATATTTAGAATCCGAAACCAGTCGATCCCTCAACAATCACTGATGATCCAATCACCGAGGTATCGTAATCTTCGTGGCTCCAATCGTAAATGTCATCTTTAGGAACCGACTCCAGTCGATCCCTCAACAATCACTGATGATCCAATCACCAAGGTACCGTAATCTTCATGGCTCCAATCGTAAATGTCATCTTCAGGAACCGATTCCAAGCGTACCCCCAATAGGCACTCCTGAATCTGGCACCAAGGTACCGTAATCTTCATGGGCTCCTATCGTAAATGTCATATTTAGAAACCGACTCCAGTCGATCCCTCAACAATCACTGGTGATCCAATCACCGAGGTATCGTAATCTTCGTGGCTCCAATCGTAAATGTCATCTTCAGGTACCGATTCCAAGCGTACCCCCAATAGGCACTCCTGAATCAGGCACCAAGGTACCGTAATCTTCGTGGGCTCCTATCGTAAATGTCATATTTAGAAACCGACTCCAGTCGATCCCTCAACAATCACTGATGATCCAATCACCGAGGTACCGTAATCTTCATGGCTCCAATCGTAAATGTCATCTTCAGGAACCGATTCCAAGCGTACCCCCCATAGGCACTCCTGAATCAGGCACCAAGGTACCGTAATCTTCATGGGCTCCAATCGTAAATGTCATATTTAGAATCCGAAACCAGTCGATCCCTCAACAATCACTGATGATCCAATCACCGAGGTATCGTAATCTTCGTGGCTCCAATCGTAAATGTCATCTTCAGGAACCGACTCCAGTCGATCCCTCAACAATCACTGATGATCCAATCACCAAGGTACCGTAATCTTCATGGCTCCAATCGTAAATGTCATCTTCAGGAACCGATTCCAAGCGTACCCCCAATAGGCACTCCTGAATCTGGCACCAAGGTACCGTAATCTTCATGGGCTCCTATCGTAAATGTCATATTTAGAAACCGACTCCAGTCGATCCCTCAACAATCACTGATGATCCAATCACCGAGGTACCGTAATCTTCATGGCTCCAATCGTAAATGTCATATTTAGAAACCGACTCCAGTCGATCCCTCAACAATCACTGATGATCCAATCACCAAGGTACCGTAATGTTCATGGCTCCAATCGTAAATGTCATCTTCAGGAACCGATTCCAAGCGTACCCCCAATAGGCACTCCTGAATCAGGCACCAAGGTACCGTAATCTTCATGGGCTCCAATCGTAAATGTCATATTTAGAATCCGAAACCAGTCGATCCCTCAACAATCACTTGTGATCCAATCACCGAGGTACCGTAATCTTCATGGGCTCCAATCTTAAATGTCATATTTAGAATCCGAAACCAGTCGATCCCTCAACAATCACTAGTGATCCAATCACCGAGGTATCGTAATCTTCGTGGCTCCAATCGTAAATGTCATCTTCAGGAACCGATTCCAAGCGTAACCCCTATAGGCACTCCTGAATCAGGCACCAAGGTACCGTAATCTTCATGGGCTCCAATCGTAAATGTCATATTTAGAATCCGAAACCAGTCGATCCCTCAACAATCACTGATGATCCAATCACCGAGGTATCGTAATCTTCGTGGCTCCAATCGTAAATGTCATCTTCAGGAACCGACTCCAGTCGATCCCTCAACAATCACTGATGATCCAATCACCAAGGTACCGTAATCTTCATGGCTCCAATCGTAAATGTCATCTTCAGGAACCGATTCCAAGCGTACCCCCAATAGGCACTCCTGAATCTGGCACCAAGGTACCGTAATCTTCATGGGCTCCTATCGTAAATGTCATATTTAGAAACCGACTCCAGTCGATCCCTCAACAATCGCTGATTATCCAATCACCGAGGTACCGTAATCTTCATGGCTCCAATCGTAAATGTCATATTTAGAAACCGACTCCAGGCGATCCCTCAACAATCACTGGTGATCCAATCACCGAGGTATCGTAATCTTCGTGGCTCCAATCGTAAATGTCATCTTCAGGTACCGATTCCAAGCGTACCCCCAATAGGCACTCCTGAATCAGGCACCAACGTACCGTAATCTTCGTGGGCTCCTATCGTAAATGTCATATTTAGAAACCGACTCCAGTCGATCCCTCAACAATCACTGATGATCCAATCACCGAGGTACAGTAATCTTCATGGCTCCAATCGTAAATGTCATCTTCAGGAACCGATTCCAAGCGTACCCCCAATAGGCACTCCTGAATCAGGCACCAAGGTACCGTAAACTTCATGGGCTCCAATCGTAAATGTCATCTTCAGGAACCGATTCCAAGCGTACCCCCCATAGGCACTCCTGAATCAGGCACCAAGGTACCGTAATCTTCATGGGCTCCAATCGTAAATGTCATATTTAGAAACCGAAACCAGTTGATCCCTCAACAATCACTGATGATCCAATCACCAAGGTACCGTAATCTTCATGGCTCCAATCGTAAATGTCATCTTCAGGAACCGATTCCAAGCGTACCCCCATAGGCACTCCTGAATCAGGCACCAAGGTACCGTAATCTTCATGGGCTCCAATCGTAAATGTCATCTTCAGGAACCGATTCCAAGCGTACCCCCCATAGGCACTCCTGAATCAGGCACCAAGGTACCGTAATCTTCATGGGCTCCAATCGTAAATGTCATATTTAGAAACCGAAACCAGTTGATCCCTCAACAATCACTGATGATCCAATCACCAAGGTACCGTAATCTTCATGGCTCCAATCGTAAATGTCATCTTCAGGAACCGATTCCAAGCGTACCCCCATAGGCACTCCTGAATCAGGCACCAAGGTACCGTAATCTTCATGGGCTCCAATCGTAAATGTCATCTTCAGGAACCGATTCCAAGCGTACCCCCCATAGGCACTCCTGAATCAGGCACCAAGGTACCGTAATCTTCATGGGCTCCAATCGTAAATGTCATATTTAGAATCCGAAACCAGTCGATCCCTCAACAATCACTGATGATCCAATCACCGAGGTATCGTAATCTTCGTGGCTCCAATCGTAAATGTCATCTTCAGGAACCGACTCCAGTCGATCCCTCAACAATCACTGATGATCCAATCACCAAGGTACCGTAATCTTCATGGCTCCAATCGTAAATGTCATCTTCAGGTACCGATTCCAAGCGTACCCCCAATAGGCACTCCTGAATCAGGCACCAAGGTACCGTAATCTTCGTGGGCTCCTATCGTAAATGTCATATTTAGAAACCGACTCCAGTCGATCCCTCAACAATCACTGATGATCCAATCACCGAGGTACCGTAATCTTCATGGCTCCAATCGTAAATGTCATCTTCAGGAACCGATTCCAAGCGTACCCCCAATAGGCACTCCTGAATCAGGCACCAAGGTACCGTAAACTTCATGGGCTCCAATCGTAAATGTCATATTTAGAATCCGAAACCAGTCGATCCCTCAACAATCACTGATGATCCAATCACCGAGGTATCGTAATCTTCGTGGCTCCAATCGTAAATGTCATCTTCAGGAACCGACTCCAAGCGTACCCCCAATAGGCACTCCTGGATCTGGCACCAAGGTACCGTAATCTTCATGGGCTCCTATCGTAAATGTCATATTTAGAAACCGACTCCAGTCGATCCCTCAACAATCACTGATGATCCAATCACCGAGGTACCGTAATCTTCATGGCTCCAATCGTAAATGTCATATTTAGAAACCGACTCCAGTCGATCCCTCAACAATCACTGATGATCCAATCACCAAGGTACCGTAATGTTCATGGCTCCAATCGTAAATGTCATCTTCAGGAACCGATTCCAAGCGTACCCCCAATAGGCACTCCTGAATCAGGCACCAAGGTACCGTAATCTTCATGGGCTCCAATCGTAAATGTCATATTTAGAATCCGACTCCAGTCGATCCCTCAACAATCACTGATGATCCAATCACCAAGGTACCGTAATGTTCATGGCTCCAATCGTAAATGTCATCTTCAGGAACCGATTCCAAGCGTACCCCCCATAGGCACTCCTGAATCAGGCACCAAGGTACCGTAATCTTCATGGGCTCCAATCGTAAATGTCATATTTAGAATCCAAAACCAGTCGATCCCTCAACAATCACTGATGATCCAATCACCAAGGTACCGTTATGTTCATGGCTCCAATCGAAATGTCATCTTCAGGAACCGATTCCAAGCGTACCCCCAATAGGCACTCCTGAATCAGGCACCAAGGTACCGTAATCTTCATGGGCTCCTATCGTAAATGTCATATTTAGAATCCGAAACCAGTCGATCCCTCAACAATCACTGATGATCCAATCACCGAGGTACCGTAATCTTCATGGGCTCCAATCGTAAATGTCATATTTAGAATCCAAAACCAGTCGATCCCTCAACAATCACTGATGATCCAATCACCAAGGTACCGTAATCTTCATGGCTCCAATCGTAAATGTCATCTTCAGGAACCGATTCCAAGCGTACCCCCAATAGGCACTCCTGAATCTGGCACCAAGGTACCGTAATCTTCATGGGCTCCTATCGTAAATGTCATATTTAGAATCCGAAACCAGTCGATCCCTCAACAATCACTGATGATCCAATCACCGAGGTACCGTAATCTTCATGGCTCCAATCGTAAATGTCATCTTCAGGAACCGATTCCAAGCGTACCCCCCATAGGCACTCCTGAATCAGGCACCAAGGTACCGTAATCTTCATGGGCTCCAATCGTAAATGTCATATTTAGAATCCGAAACCAGTCGATCCCTCAACAATCACTGATGATCCAATCACCGAGGTATCGTAATCTTCGTGGCTCCAATCGTAAATGTCATCTTCAGGAACCGACTCCAGTCGATCCCTCAACAATCACTGATGATCCAATCACCAAGGTACCGTAATCTTCATGGCTCCAATCGTAAATGTCATCTTCAGGAACCGATTCCAAGCGTACCCCCAATAGGCACTCCTGAATCAGGCACCAAGGTACCGTAATCTTCATGGGCTCCAATCGTAAATGTCATATTTAGAATCCGACTCCAGTCGATCCCTCAACAATCACTGATGATCCAATCACCAAGGTACCGTAATGTTCATGGCTCCAATCGTAAATGTCATCTTCAGGAACCGATTCCAAGCGTACCCCCCATAGGCACTCCTGAATCAGGCACCAAGGTACCGTAATCTTCATGGGCTCCAATCGTAAATGTCATATTTAGAATCCAAAACCAGTCGATCCCTCAACAATCACTGATGATCCAATCACCAAGGTACCGTTATGTTCATGGCTCCAATCGAAATGTCATCTTCAGGAACCGATTCCAAGCGTACCCCCCATAGGCACTCCTGAATCAGGCACCAAGGTACCGTAATCTTCATGGGCTCCAATCGTAAATGTCATCTTCAGGAACCGATTCCAAGCGTACCCCCCATAGGCACTCCTGAATCAGGCACCAAGGTACCGTAATCTTCGTGGGCTCCTATCGTAAATGTCATATTTAGAAACCGACTCCAGTCGATCCCTCAACAATCACTGATGATCCAATCACCGAGGTACCGTAATCTTCATGGCTCCAATCGTAAATGTCATCTTCAGGAACCGATTCCAAGCGTACCCCCCATAGGCACTCCTGAATCAGGCACCAAGGTACCGTAATCTTCATGGGCTCCAATCGTAAATGTCATATTTAGAATCCGAAACCAGTCGATCCCTCAACAATCACTGATGATCCAATCACCGAGGTATCGTAATCTTCGTGGCTCCAATCGTAAATGTCATCTTCAGGAACCGACTCCAGTCGATCCCTCAACAATCACTGATGATCCAATCACCAAGGTACCGTAATCTTCATGGCTCCAATCGTAAATGTCATCTTCAGGAACCGATTCCAAGCGTACCCCCAATAGGCACTCCTGAATCTGGCACCAAGGTACCGTAATCTTCATGGGCTCCTATCGTAAATGTCATATTTAGAAACCGACTCCAGTCGATCCCTCAAAATCACTGATGATCCAATCACCGAGGTACCGTAATCTTCATGGCTCCAATCGTAAATGTCATATTTATAAACCGACTCCAGTCGATCCCTCAACAATCACTGATGATCCAATCACCAAGGTACCGTAATGTTCATGGCTCCAATCGTAAATGTCATCTTCAGGAACCGATTCCAAGCGTACCCCCAATAGGCACTCCTGAATCAGGCACCAAGGTACCGTAATCTTCATGGGCTCCAATCGTAAATGTCATATTTAGAATCCGAAACCAGTCGATCCCTCAACAATCACTAGTGATCCAATCACCGAGGTATCGTAATCTTCGTGGCTCCAATCGTAAATGTCATCTTCAGGAACCGATTCCAAGCGTACCCCCCATAGGCACTCCTGAATCAGGCACCAAGGTACCGTAATCTTCATGGGCTCCAATCGTAAATGTCATATTTAGAAACCGACTCCAGTCGATCCCTCAACAATCACTGATGATCCAATCACCGAGGTACCGTAATCTTCATGGCTCCAATCGTAAATGTCATCTTCAGGAACCGATTCCAAGCGTACCCCCCATAGGCACTCCTGAATCAGGCACCAAGGTACCGTAATCTTCATGGGCTCCAATCGTAAATGTCATATTTAGAATCCGAAACCAGTCGATCCCTCAACAATCACTGATGATCCAATCACCGAGGTATCGTAATCTTCGTGGCTCCAATCGTAAATGTCATCTTCAGGAACCGACTCCAGTCGATCCCTCAACAATCACTGATGATCCAATCACCAAGGTACCGTAATCTTCATGGCTCCAATCGTAAATGTCATCTTCAGGAACCGATTCCAAGCGTACCCCCAATAGGCACTCCTGAATCTGGCACCAAGGTACCGTAATCTTCATGGGCTCCTATCGTAAATGTCATATTTAGAAACCGACTCCAGTCGATCCCTCAAAATCACTGATGATCCAATCACCGAGGTACCGTAATCTTCATGGCTCCAATCGTAAATGTCATATTTATAAACCGACTCCAGTCGATCCCTCAACAATCACTGATGATCCAATCACCAAGGTACCGTAATGTTCATGGCTCCAATCGTAAATGTCATCTTCAGGAACCGATTCCAAGCGTACCCCCAATAGGCACTTCTGAATCAGGCACCAAGGTACCGTAATCTTCATGGGCTCCAATCGTAAATGTCATATTTAGAATCCGAAACCAGTCGATCCCTCAACAATCACTAGTGATCCAATCACCGAGGTATCGTAATCTTCGTGGCTCCAATCGTAAATGTCATCTTCAGGAACCGATTCCAAGCGTACCCCCCATAGGCACTCCTGAATCAGGCACCAAGGTACCGTAATCTTCATGGGCTCCAATCGTAAATGTCATATTTAGAATCCGACTCCAGTCGATCCCTCAACAATCACTGATGATCCAATCACCAAGGTACCGTAATGTTCATGGCTCCAATCGTAAATGTCATCTTCAGGAACCGACTCCAAGCGTACCCCCAATAGGCACTCCTGGATCTGGCACCAAGGTACCGTAATCTTCATGAGCTCCTATCGTAAATGTCATTTTTAGAATCCGACTCCAGTCGATCCCTCAACAATCACTGATGATCCAATCACCGAGGTACCGTAATCTTCATGGCTCCAATCGTAAATGTCATATTTAGAAACCGACTCCAGTCGATCCCTCAACAATCACTGATGATCCAATCACCAAGGTACCGTAATGTTCATGGCTCCAATCGTAAATGTCATCTTCAGGAACCGATTCCAAGCGTACCCCCAATAGGCACTCCTGAATCAGGCACCAAGGTACCGTAATCTTCATGGGCTCCAATCGTAAATGTCATCTTCAGGAACCGATTCCAAGCGTACCCCCCATAGGCACTCCTGAATCAGGCACCAAGGTACCGTAATCTTCATGGGCTCCAATCGTAAATGTCATATTTAGAATCCGAAACCAGTCGATCCCTCAACAATCACTAGTGATCCAATCACCGAGGTATCGTAATCTTCGTGGCTCCAATCGTAAATGTCATCTTCAGGAACCGATTCCAAGCGTACCCCCAATAGGCACTCCTGAATCAGGCACCAAGGTACCGTAATCTTCATGGGCTCCAATCGTAAATGTCATCTTCAGGAACCGATTCCAAGCGTACCCCCCATAGGCACTCCTGAATCAGGCACCAAGGTACCGTAATCTTCGTGGGCTCCTATCGTAAATGTCATATTTAGAAACCGACTCCAGTCGATCCCTCAACAATCACTGATGATCCAATCACCGAGGTACCGTAATCTTCATGGCTCCAATCGTAAATGTCATCTTCAGGAACCGATTCCAAGCGTACCCCCCATAGGCACTCCTGAATCAGGCACCAAGGTACCGTAATGTTCATGGGCTCCAATCGTAAATGTCATCTTCAGGAACCGATTCCAAGCGTACCCCCCATAGGCACTCCTGAATCAGGCACCAAGGTACCGTAATCTTCATGGCTCCAATCGTAAATGTCATCTTCAGGAACCGATTCCAAGCGTACCCCCAATAGGCACTCCTGAATCAGGCACCAAGGTACCGTAATCTTCATGGGCTCCAATCGTAAATGTCATATTTAGAATCCGAAACCAGTCGATCCCTCAACAATCACTAGTGATCCAATCACCGAGGTATCGTAATCTTCGTGGCTCCAATCGTAAATGTCATCTTCAGGAACCGATTCCAAGCGTACCCCCCATAGGCACTCCTGAATCAGGCACCAAGGTACCGTAATCTTCATGGGCTCCAATCGTAAATGTCATATTTAGAATCCGACTCCAGTCGATCCCTCAACAATCACTGATGATCCAATCACCAAGGTACCGTAATGTTCATGGCTCCAATCGTAAATGTCATCTTCAGGAACCGATTCCAAGCGTACCCCCCATAGGCACTCCTGAATCAGGCACCAAGGTACCGTAATCTTCATGGGCTCCAATCGTAAATGTCATATTTAGAATCCGAAACCAGTCGATCCCTCAACAATCACTGATGATCCAATCACCAAGGTACCGTAATGTTCATGGCTCCAATCGTAAATGTCATCTTCAGGAACCGATTCCAAGCGTACCCCCCATAGGCACTCCTGAATCAGGCACCAAGGTACCGTAATCTTCATGGGCTCCAATCGTAAATGTCATCTTCAGGAACCGATTCCAAGCGTACCCCCCATAGGCACTCCTGAATCAGGCACCAAGGTACCGTAATCTTCATGGGCTCCAATCGTAAATGTCATATTTAGAATCCGACTCCAGTCGATCCCTCAACAATCACTGATGATCCAATCACCAAGGTACCGTAATGTTCATGGCTCCAATCGTAAATGTCATCTTCAGGAACCGATTCCAAGCGTACCCCCCATAGGCACTCCTGAATCAGGCACCAAGGTACCGTAATCTTCATGGGCTCCAATCGTAAATGTCATATTTAGAATCCGAAACCAGTCGATCCCTCAACAATCACTGATGATCCAATCACCAAGGTACCGTAATGTTCATGGCTCCAATCGTAAATGTCATCTTCAGGAACCGATTCCAAGCGTACCCCCCATAGGCACTCCTGAATCAGGCACCAAGGTACCGTAATCTTCATGGGCTCCAATCGTAAATGTCATCTTCAGGAACCGATTCCAAGCGTACCCCCCATAGGCACTCCTGAATCAGGCACCAAGGTACCGTAATCTTCGTGGGCTCCTATCGTAAATGTCATATTTAGAAACCGACTCCAGTCGATCCCTCAACAATCACTGATGATCCAATCACCGAGGTACCGTAATCTTCATAGCTCCAATCGTAAATGTCATCTTCAGGAACCGATTCCAAGCGTACCCCCCATAGGCACTCCTGAATCAGGCACCAAGGTACCGTAATCTTCATGGGCTCCAATCGTAAATGTCATATTTAGAATCCGAAACCAGTCGATCCCTCAACAATCACTGATGATCCAATCACCGAGGTATCGTAATCTTCGTGGCTCCAATCGTAAATGTCATCTTCAGGAACCGACTCCAGTCGATCCCTCAACAATCACTGATGATCCAATCACCGAGGTACCGTAATCTTCATAGCTCCAATCGTAAATGTCATCTTCAGGAACCGATTCCAAGCGTACCCCCAATAGGCACTCCTGAATCTGGCACCAAGGTACCGTAATCTTCATGGGCTCCTATCGTAAATGTCATATTTAGAAACCGACTCCAGTCGATCCCTCAACAATCACTGATGATCCAATCACCGAGGTACCGTAATCTTCATGGCTCCAATCGTAAATGTCATATTTAGAAACCGACTCCAGTCGATCCCTCAACAATCACTGATGATCCAATCACCAAGGTACCGTAATGTTCATGGCTCCAATCGTAAATGTCATCTTCAGGAACCGATTCCAAGCGTACCCCCAATAGGCACTCCTGAATCAGGCACCAAGGTACCGTAATCTTCATGGGCTCCAATCGTAAATGTCATATTTAGAATCCGAAACCAGTCGATCCCTCAACAATCACTAGTGATCCAATCACCGAGGTATCGTAATCTTCGTGGCTCCAATCGTAAATGTCATCTTCAGGAACCGATTCCAAGCGTACCCCCCATAGGCACTCCTGAATCAGGCACCAAGGTACCGTAATCTTCATGGGCTCCAATCGTAAATGTCATATTTAGAATCCGACTCCAGTCGATCCCTCAACAATCACTGATGATCCAATCACCAAGGTACCGTAATGTTCATGGCTCCAATCGTAAATGTCATCTTCAGGAACCGATTCCAAGCGTACCCCCCATAGGCACTCCTGAATCAGGCACCAAGGTACCGTAATCTTCATGGGCTCCAATCGTAAATGTCATATTTAGAATCCGAAACCAGTCGATCCCTCAACAATCACTGATGATCCAATCACCAAGGTACCGTAATGTTCATGGCTCCAATCGTAAATGTCATCTTCAGGAACCGATTCCAAGCGTACCCCCCATAGGCACTCCTGAATCAGGCACCAAGGTACCGTAATCTTCATGGGCTCCAATCGTAAATGTCATATTTAGAATCCGAAACCAGTCGATCCCTCAACAATCACTAGTGATCCAATCACCGAGGTATCGTAATCTTCGTGGCTCCAATCGTAAATGTCATCTTCAGGTACCGATTCTAAGCGTACCCCCAATAGGCACTCCTGAATCAGGCACCAAGGTACCGTAAACTTCATGGGCTCCAATCGTAAATGTCATCTTCAGGAACCGATTCCAAGCGTACCCCCATAGGCACTCCTGAATCAGGCACCAAGGTACCGTAATCTTCGTGGGCTCCAATCGTAAATGTCATATTTAGAATCCGACTCCAGTCGATCCCTCAACAATCACTGATGATCCAATCACCAAGGTACCGTAATCTTCATGGCTCCAATCGTAAATGTCATCTTCAGGAACCGATTCCAAGCGTACCCCCAATAGGCACTCCTGAATCTGGCACCAAGGTACCGTAATCTTCATGGGCTCCTATCGTAAATGTCATATTTAGAAACCGACTCCAGTCGATCCCTCAACAATCACTGATGATCCAATCACCGAGGTACCGTAATCTTCATGGCTCCAATCGTAAATGTCATATTTAGAAACCGACTCCAGTCGATCCCTCAACAATCACTGATGATCCAATCACCAAGGTACCGTAATGTTCATGGCTCCAATCGTAAATGTCATCTTCAGGAACCGATTCCAAGCGTACCCCCAATAGGCACTCCTGAATCAGGCACCAAGGTACCGTAATCTTCATGGGCTCCAATCGTAAATGTCATATTTAGAATCCGAAACCAGTCGATCCCTCAACAATCACTAGTGATCCAATCACCGAGGTATCGTAATCTTCGTGGCTCCAATCGTAAATGTCATCTTCAAGAACCGATTCCAAGCGTACCCCCCATAGGCACTCCTGAATCAGGCACCAAGGTACCGTAATCTTCATGGGCTCCAATCGTAAATGTCATATTTAGAATCCGAAACCAGTCGATCCCTCAACAATCACCAGTGATCCAATCACCGAGGTATCGTAATCTTCGTGGCTCCAATCGTAAATGTCATCTTCAGGAACCGATTCCAAGCGTACCCCCCATAGGCACTCCTGAATCAGGCACCAAGGTACCGTAATCTTCATGGGCTCCAATCGTAAATGTCATATTTAGAATCCGACTCCAGTCGATCCCTCAACAATCACTGATGATCCAATCACCAAGGTACCGTAATGTTCATGGCTCCAATCGTAAATGTCATCTTCAGGAACCGATTCCAAGCGTACCCCCCATAGGCACTCCTGAATCAGGCACCAAGGTACCGTAATCTTCATGGGCTCCAATCGTAAATGTCATATTTAGAATCCGAAACCAGTCGATCCCTCAACAATCACTGATGATCCAATCACCAAGGTACCGTAATGTTCATGGCTCCAATCGTAAATGTCATCTTCAGGAACCGATTCCAAGCGTACCCCCCATAGGCACTCCTGAATCAGGCACCAAGGTACCGTAATCTTCATGGGCTCCAATCGTAAATGTCATATTTAGAATCCGAAACCAGTCGATCCCTCAACAATCACTGATGATCCAATCACCGAGGTATCGTATTCTTCGTGGCTCCAATCGTAAATGTCATCTTCAGGTACCGATTCTAAGCGTACCCCCAATAGGCACTCCTGAATCAGGCACCAAGGTACCGTAAACTTCATGGGCTCCAATCGTAAATGTCATCTTCAGGAACCGATTCCAAGCGTACCCCCCATAGGCACTCCTGAATCAGGCACCAAGGTACCGTAATCTTCGTGGGCTCCAATCGTAAATGTCATATTTAGAATCCGACTCCAGTCGATCCCTCAACAATCACTGATGATCCAATCACCAAGGTACCGTAATCTTCATGGCTCCAATCGTAAATGTCATCTTCAGGAACCGATTCCAAGCGTACCCCCAATAGGCACTCCTGAATCTGGCACCAAGGTACCGTAATCTTCATGGGCTCCAATCGTAAATGTCATATTTAGAATCCGACTCCAGTCGATCCCTCAACAATCACTGATGATCCAATCACCGAGGTATCGTATTCTTCGTGGCTCCAATCGTAAATGTCATCTTCAGGTACCGATTCTAAGCGTACCCCCAATAGGCACTCCTGAATCAGGCACCAAGGTACCGTAAACTTCATGGGCTCCAATCGTAAATGTCATCTTCAGGAACCGATTCCAAGCGTACCCCCCATAGGCACTCCTGAATCAGGCACCAAGGTACCGTAAACTTCATGGGCTCCAATCGTAAATGTCATCTTCAGGAACCGATTCCAAGCGTACCCCCCATAGGCACTCCTGAATCAGGCACCAAGGTACCGTAATCTTCGTGGGCTCCAATCGTAAATGTCATATTTAGAATCCGACTCCAGTCGATCCCTCAACAATCACTGATGATCCAATCACCAAGGTACCGTAATCTTCATGGCTCCAATCGTAAATGTCATCTTCAGGAACCGATTCCAAGCGTACCCCCAATAGGCACTCCTGAATCTGGCACCAAGGTACCGTAATCTTCATGGGCTCCTATCGTAAATGTCATATTTAGAAACCGACTCCAGTCGATCCCTCAACAATCACTGATGATCCAATCACCGAGGTACCGTAATCTTCATGGCTCCAATCGTAAATGTCATATTTAGAAACCGACTCCAGTCGATCCCTCAACAATCACTGATGATCCAATCACCAAGGTACCGTAATGTTCATGGCTCCAATCGTAAATGTCATCTTCAGGAACCGATTCCAAGCGTACCCCCAATAGGCACTCCTGAATCAGGCACCAAGGTACCGTAATCTTCATGGGCTCCAATCGTAAATGTCATATTTAGAATCCGAAACCAGTCGATCCCTCAACAATCACTAGTGATCCAATCACCGAGGTATCGTAATCTTCGTGGCTCCAATCGTAAATGTCATCTTCAGGAACCGATTCCAAGCGTACCCCCCATAGGCACTCCTGAATCAGGCACCAAGGTACCGTAATCTTCATGGGCTCCAATCGTAAATGTCATCTTCAGGAACCGATTCCAAGCGTACCCCCCATAGGCACTCCTGAATCAGGCACCAAGGTACCGTAATCTTCGTGGGCTCCAATCGTAAATGTCATATTTAGAATCCGACTCCAGTCGATCCCTCAACAATCACTGATGATCCAATCACCAAGGTACCGTAATGTTCATGGCTCCAATCGTAAATGTCATCTTCAGGAACCGATTCCAAGCGTACCCCCCATAGGCACTCCTGAATCAGGCACCAAGGTACCGTAATCTTCATGGGCTCCAATCGTAAATGTCATCTTCAGGAAGCGATTCCAAGCGTACCCCCCATAGGCACTCCTGAATCAGGCACCAAGGTACCGTAATCTTCGTGGGCTCCAATCGTAAATGTCATATTTAGAATCCGACTCCAGTCGATCCCTCAACAATCACTGATGATCCAATCACCAAGGTACCGTAATCTTCATGGCTCCAATCGTAAATGTCATCTTCAGGAACCGATTCCAAGCGTACCCCCAATAGGCACTCCTGAATCTGGCACCAAGGTACCGTAATCTTCATGGGCTCCTATCGTAAATGTCATATTTAGAAACCGACTCCAGTCGATCCCTCAACAATCACTGATGATCCAATCACCGAGGTACCGTAATCTTCATGGCTCCAATCGTAAATGTCATATTTAGAAACCGACTCCAGTCGATCCCTCAACAATCACTGATGATCCAATCACCAAGGTACCGTAATGTTCATGGCTCCAATCGTAAATGTCATCTTCAGGAACCGATTCCAAGCGTACCCCCCATAGGCACTCCTGAATCAGGCACCAAGGAACCGTAATCTTCATGGGCTCCAATCGTAAATGTCATATTTAGAATCCGAAACCAGTCGATCCCTCAACAATCACTTGTGATCCAATCACCGAGGTATCGTAATCTTCGTGGCTCCAATCGTAAATGTCATCTTCAGGAACCGATTCCAAGCGTACCCCCCATAGGCACTCCTGAATCAGGCACCAAGGTACCGTAATCTTCATGGGCTCCAATCGTAAATGTCATATTTAGAATCCGACTCCAGTCGATCCCTCAACAATCACTGATGATCCAATCACCAAGGTACCGTAATGTTCATGGCTCCAATCGTAAATGTCATCTTCAGGAACCGATTCCAAGCGTACCCCCCATAGGCACTCCTGAATCAGGCACCAAGGTACCGTAATCTTCATGGGCTCCAATCGTAAATGTCATATTTAGAATCCGAAACCAGTCGATCCCTCAACAATCACTGATGATCCAATCACCAAGGTACCGTAATGTTCATGGCTCCAATCGTAAATGTCATCTTCAGGAACCGATTCCAAGCGTACCCCCCATAGGCACTCCTGAATCAGGCACCAAGGTACCGTAATCTTCATGGGCTCCAATCGTAAATGTCATCTTCAGGAACCGATTCCAAGCGTACCCCCCATAGGCACTCCTGAATCAGGCACCAAGGTACCGTAATCTTCGTGGGCTCCTATCGTAAATGTCATATTTAGAAACCGACTCCAGTCGATCCCTCAACAATCACTGATGATCCAATCACCGAGGTACCGTAATCTTCATGGCTCCAATCGTAAATGTCATATTTAGAAACCGACTCCAGTCGATCCCTCAACAATCACTGATGATCCAATCACCAAGGTACCGTAATGTTCATGGCTCCAATCGTAAATGTCATCTTCAGGAACCGATTCCAAGCGTACCCCCAATAGGCACTCCTGAATCAGGCACCAAGGTACCGTAATCTTCATGGGCTCCAATCGTAAATGTCATATTTAGAATCCGAAACCAGTCGATCCCTCAACAATCACTAGTGATCCAATCACCGAGGTATCGTAATCTTCGTGGCTCCAATCGTAAATGTCATCTTCAGGAACCGATTCCAAGCGTACCCCCCATAGGCACTCCTGAATCAGGCACCAAGGTACCGTAATCTTCATGGGCTCCAATCGTAAATGTCATCTTCAGGAACCGACTCCAGTCGATCCCTCAACAATCACTTGTGATCCAATCACCGAGGTATCGTAATCTTCGTAGCTCCAATCGTAAATGTCATCTTCAGGAACCGATTCCAAGCGTACCCCCCATAGGCACTCCTGAATCAGGCACCAAGGTACCGTAATCTTCATGGGCTCCAATCGTAAATGTCATATTTAGAATCCGACTCCAGTCGATCCCTCAACAATCACTGATGATCCAATCACCAAGGTACCGTAATCTTCATGGGCTCCAATCGTAAATGTCATATTTAGAATCCGAAACCAGTCGATCCCTCAACAATCACTGATGATCCAATCACCAAGGTACCGTAATGTTCATGGCTCCAATCGTAAATGTCATCTTCAGGAACCGATTCCAAGCGTACCCCCCATAGGCACTCCTGAATCAGGCACCAAGGTACCGTAATCTTCATGGGCTCCAATCGTAAATGTCATCTTCAGGAACCGATTCCAAGCGTACCCCCCATAGGCACTCCTGAATCAGGCACCAAGGTACCGTAATCTTCGTGGGCTCCTATCGTAAATGTCATATTTAGAAACCGACTCCAGTCGATCCCTCAACAATCACTGATGATCCAATCACCGAGGTACCGTAATCTTCATGGCTCCAATCGTAAATGTCATATTTAGAAACCGACTCCAGTCGATCCCTCAACAATCACTGATGATCCAATCACCAAGGTACCGTAATGTTCATGGCTCCAATCGTAAATGTCATCTTCAGGAACCGATTCCAAGCGTACCCCCAATAGGCACTCCTGAATCAGGCACCAAGGTACCGTAATCTTCATGGGCTCCAATCGTAAATGTCATATTTAGAATCCGAAACCAGTCGATCCCTCAACAATCACTAGTGATCCAATCACCGAGGTATCGTAATCTTCGTGGCTCCAATCGTAAATGTCATCTTCAGGAACCGATTCCAAGCGTACCCCCCATAGGCACTCCTGAATCAGGCACCAAGGTACCGTAATCTTCATGGGCTCCAATCGTAAATGTCATCTTCAGGAACCGACTCCAGTCGATCCCTCAACAATCACTTGTGATCCAATCACCGAGGTATCGTAATCTTCGTAGCTCCAATCGTAAATGTCATCTTCAGGAACCGATTCCAAGCGTACCCCCCATAGGCACTCCTGAATCAGGCACCAAGGTACCGTAATCTTCATGGGCTCCAATCGTAAATGTCATATTTAGAATCCGACTCCAGTCGATCCCTCAACAATCACTGATGATCCAATCACCAAGGTACCGTAATGTTCATGGCTCCAATCGTAAATGTCATCTTCAGGAACCGATTCCAAGCGTACCCCCCATAGGCACTCCTGAATCAGGCACCAAGGTACCGTAATCTTCGTGGGCTCCTATCGTAAATGTCATATTTAGAAACCGACTCCAGTCGATCCCTCAACAATCACTGATGATCCAATCACCGAGGTACCGTAATCTTCATGGCTCCAATCGTAAATGTCATATTTAGAAACCGACTCCAGTCGATCCCTCAACAATCACTGATGATCCAATCACCAAGGTACCGTAATGTTCATGGCTCCAATCGTAAATGTCATCTTCAGGAACCGATTCCAAGCGTACCCCCAATAGGCACTCCTGAATCAGGCACCAAGGTACCGTAATCTTCATGGGCTCCAATCGTAAATGTCATATTTAGAATCCGAAACCAGTCGATCCCTCAACAATCACTAGTGATCCAATCACCGAGGTATCGTAATCTTCGTGGCTCCAATCGTAAATGTCATCTTCAGGAACCGATTCCAAGCGTACCCCCCATAGGCACTCCTGAATCAGGCACCAAGGTACCGTAATCTTCATGGGCTCCAATCGTAAATGTCATCTTCAGGAACCGACTCCAGTCGATCCCTCAACAATCACTTGTGATCCAATCACCGAGGTATCGTAATCTTCGTAGCTCCAATCGTAAATGTCATCTTCAGGAACCGATTCCAAGCGTACCCCCCATAGGCACTCCTGAATCAGGCACCAAGGTACCGTAATCTTCATGGGCTCCAATCGTAAATGTCATATTTAGAATCCGACTCCAGTCGATCCCTCAACAATCACTGATGATCCAATCACCAAGGTACCGTAATGTTCATGGCTCCAATCGTAAATGTCATCTTCAGGAACCGATTCCAAGCGTACCCCCCATAGGCACTCCTGAATCAGGCACCAAGGTACCGTAATCTTCATGGGCTCCAATCGTAAATGTCATATTTAGAATCCGAAACCAGTCGATCCCTCAACAATCACTGATGATCCAATCACCGAGGTATCGTATTCTTCGTGGCTCCAATCGTAAATGTCATCTTCAGGAACCGACTCCAGTCGATCCCTCAACAATCACTGATGATCCAATCACCAAGGTACCGTAATCTTCATGGCTCCAATCGTAAATGTCATCTTCAGGAACCGATTCCAAGCGTACCCCCCATAGGCACTCCTGAATCAGGCACCAAGGTACCGTAATCTTCGTGGGCTCTTATCGTAAATGTCATATTTAGAAACCGACTCCAGTCGATCCCTCAACAATCACTGATGATCCAATCACCGAGGTACCGTAATCTTCATGGCTCCAATCGTAAATGTCATCTTCAGGAACCGATTCCAAGCGTACCCCCAATAGGCACTCCTGAATCAGGCACCAAGGTACCGTAAACTTCATGGGCTCCAATCGTAAATGTCATCTTCAGGAACCGATTCCAAGCGTACCCCCCATAGGCACTCCTGAATCAGGCACCAAGGTACCGTAATCTTCGTGGGCTCCTATCGTAAATGTCATATTCAGAAACCGACTCCAGTCGATCCCTCAACATTCACTGATGATCCAATCACCGAGGTACCGTAATCTTCATGGCTCCAATCGTAAATGTCATCTTCAGGAACCGATTCCAAGCGTACCCCCCATAGGCACTCCTGAATCAGGCACCAAGGTACCGTAATCTTCATGGCTCCAATCGTAAATGTCATCTTCAGGAACCGACTCCAGTCGATCCCTCAACAATCACTGATGATCCAATCACCAAGGTACCGTAATCTTCATGGGTGCAATCGTAAATGTCATATTTAGAAACCGACTCCAGTCGATCCCTCAACAATCACTGATGAACCAATCACCAAGGTATCGTAATCTTCGTGGCTCCAATCGTAAATGTCATCTTCAGGAACCGACTCCAGTCGATCCCTCAACAATCACTGATGATCCAATCACCAAGGTACCGTAATCTTCGTGGCTCCAATCGTAAATGTCATCTTCAGGAACCGATTCCAAGCGTACCCCGAATAGGCACTCCTGAATCAGGCACCAAGGTACCGTAATCTTCATGGGCTCCAATCGTAAATGTCATCTTCAGGAACCGACTCCAGTCGATCCCTCAACAATCACTGATGATCCAATCACCAAGGTATCGTAATCTTCGTGGCTCCAATCGTAAATGTCATCTTCAGGAACCGATTCCAAGCGTACCCCCCATAGGCACTCCTGAATCAGGCACCAAGGTACCGTAATCTTCATGGCTCCAATCGTAAATGTCATCTTCAGGAACCGACTCCAGTCGATCCCTCAACAATCACTGATGATCCAAACACCAAGGTACCGTAATCTTCATGGGTGCAATCGTAAATGTCATATTTAGAAACCGACTCCAGTCGATCCCTCAACAATCACTGATGAACCAATCACCAAGGTATCGTAATCTTCGTGGCTCCAATCGTAAATGTCATCTTCAGGAACCGACTCCAGTCGATCCCTCAACAATCACTGATGATCCAATCACCAAGGTACCGTAATCTTCGTGGCTCCAATCGTAAATGTCATCTTCAGGAACCGATTCCAAGCGTACCCCCCATAGGCACTCCTGAATCAGGCACCAAGGTACCGTAATCTTCGTGGGCTCTTATCGTAAATGTCATATTTAGAAACCGACTCCAGTCGATCCCTCAACAATCACTGATGATCCAATCACCGAGGTACCGTAATCTTCATGGCTCCAATCGTAAATGTCATCTTCAGGAACCGATTCCAAGCGTACCCCCAATAGGCACTCCTGAATCAGGCACCAAGGTACCGTAAACTTCATGGGCTCCAATCGTAAATGTCATCTTCAGGAACCGATTCCAAGCGTACCCCCCATAGGCACTCCTGCATCAGGCACCAAGGTACCGTAATCTTCATGGGCTCCAATCGTAAATGTCATATTTAGAATCCGACTCCAGTCGATCCCTCAACAATCACTGATGATCCAATCACCAAGGTACCGTAATGTTCATGGCTCCAATCGTAAATGTCATC
This sequence comes from Pristionchus mayeri, assembly GCA_036245805.1. Lineage (NCBI taxonomy): Eukaryota > Metazoa > Nematoda > Chromadorea > Rhabditida > Neodiplogasteridae > Pristionchus > Pristionchus mayeri. Next base: position 27,890,220 of record BTRK01000005.1, on the reverse strand, counting down.
TTCAGGAACCGATTCCAAGCGTACCCCCCATAGGCACTCCTGAATCAGGCACCAAGGTACCGTAATCTTCATGGGCTCCAATCGTAAATGTCATATTTAGAATCCGAAACCAGTCGATCCCTCAACAATCACTGATGATCCAATCACCAAGGTACCGTAATGTTCATGGCTCCAATCGTAAATGTCATCTTCAGGAACCGATTCCAAGCGTACCCCCCATAGGCACTCCTGAATCAGGCACCAAGGTACCGTAATCTTCATGGGCTCCAATCGTAAATGTCATATTTAGAATCCGAAACCAGTCGATCCCTCAACAATCACTAGTGATCCAATCACCGAGGTATCGTAATCTTCGTGGCTCCAATCGTAAATGTCATCTTCAGGTACCGATTCTAAGCGTACCCCCAATAGGCACTCCTGAATCAGGCACCAAGGTACCGTAAACTTCATGGGCTCCAATCGTAAATGTCATCTTCAGGAACCGATTCCAAGCGTACCCCCCATAGGCACTCCTGAATCAGGCACCAAGGTACCGTAATCTTCGTGGCTCCAATCGTAAATGTCATCTTCAGGAACCGACTCCAGTCGATCCCTCAACAATCACTGATGATCCAATCACCAAGGTACCGTAATCTTCGTGGCTCCAATCGTAAATGTCATCTTCAGGAACCGATTCCAAGCGTACCCCGAATAGGCACTCCTGAATCAGGCACCAAGGTACCGTAATCTTCATGGGCTCCAATCGTAAATGTCATATTTAGAATCCGACTCCAGTCGATCCCTCAACAATCACTGATGATCCAATCACCAAGGTACCGTAATGTTCATGGCTCCAATCGTAAATGTCATCTTCAGGAACCGATTCCAAGCGTACCCCCAATAGGCACTCCTGAATCAGGCACCAAGGTACCGTAATCTTCATGGGCTCCAATCGTAAATGTCATCTTCAGGAACCGATTCCAAGCGTACCCCCCATAGGCACTCCTGAATCAGGCACCAAGGTACCGTAATCTTCGTGGGCTCCTATCGTAAATGTCATATTTAGAAACCGACTCCAGTCGATCCCTCAACAATCACTGATGATCCAATCACCGAGGTACCGTAATCTTCATGGCTCCAATCGTAAATGTCATATTTAGAAACCGACTCCAGTCGATCCCTCAACAATCACTGATGATCCAATCACCAAGGTACCGTAATGTTCATGGCTCCAATCGTAAATGTCATCTTCAGGAACCGATTCCAAGCGTACCCCCAATAGGCACTCCTGAATCAGGCACCAAGGTACCGTAATCTTCATGGGCTCCAATCGTAAATGTCATATTTAGAATCCGAAACCAGTCGATCCCTCAACAATCACTAGTGATCCAATCACCGAGGTATCGTAATCTTCGTGGCTCCAATCGTAAATGTCATCTTCAGGAACCGATTCCAAGCGTACCCCCCATAGGCACTCCTGAATCAGGCACCAAGGTACCGTAATCTTCATGGGCTCCAATCGTAAATGTCATATTTAGAATCCGAAACCAGTCGATCCCTCAACAATCACTGATGATCCAATCACCAAGGTACCGTAATGTTCATGGCTCCAATCGTAAATGTCATCTTCAGGAACCGATTCCAAGCGTACCCCCCATAGGCACTCCTGAATCAGGCACCAAGGTACCGTAATCTTCATGGGCTCCAATCGTAAATGTCATATTTAGAATCCGAAACCAGTCGATCCCTCAACAATCACTAGTGATCCAATCACCGAGGTATCGTAATCTTCGTGGCTCCAATCGTAAATGTCATCTTCAGGTACCGATTCTAAGCGTACCCCCAATAGGCACTCCTGAATCAGGCACCAAGGTACCGTAAACTTCATGGGCTCCAATCGTAAATGTCATCTTCAGGAACCGATTCCAAGCGTACCCCCCATAGGCACTCCTGAATCAGGCACCAAGGTACCGTAATCTTCGTGGCTCCAATCGTAAATGTCATCTTCAGGAACCGACTCCAGTCGATCCCTCAACAATCACTGATGATCCAATCACCAAGGTACCGTAATCTTCGTGGCTCCAATCGTAAATGTCATCTTCAGGAACCGATTCCAAGCGTACCCCGAATAGGCACTCCTGAATCAGGCACCAAGGTACCGTAATCTTCATGGGCTCCAATCGTAAATGTCATATTTAGAATCCGACTCCAGTCGATCCCTCAACAATCACTGATGATCCAATCACCAAGGTACCGTAATGTTCATGGCTCCAATCGTAAATGTCATCTTCAGGAACCGATTCCAAGCGTACCCCCAATAGGCACTCCTGAATCAGGCACCAAGGTACCGTAATCTTCGTGGGCTCCTATCGTAAATGTCATATTTAGAAACCGACTCCAGTCGATCCCTCAACAATCACTGATGATCCAATCACCGAGGTACCGTAATCTTCATGGCTCCAATCGTAAATGTCATATTTAGAAACCGACTCCAGTCGATCCCTCAACAATCACTGATGATCCAATCACCAAGGTACCGTAATGTTCATGGCTCCAATCGTAAATGTCATCTTCAGGAACCGATTCCAAGCGTACCCCCAATAGGCACTCCTGAATCAGGCACCAAGGTACCGTAATCTTCATGGGCTCCAATCGTAAATGTCATATTTAGAATCCGAAACCAGTCGATCCCTCAACAATCACTAGTGATCCAATCACCGAGGTATCGTAATCTTCGTGGCTCCAATCGTAAATGTCATCTTCAGGAACCGATTCCAAGCGTACCCCCCATAGGCACTCCTGAATCAGGCACCAAGGTACCGTAATCTTCATGGGCTCCAATCGTAAATGTCATATTTAGAATCCGACTCCAGTCGATCCCTCAACAATCACTGATGATCCAATCACCAAGGTACCGTAATGTTCATGGCTCCAATCGTAAATGTCATCTTCAGGAACCGATTCCAAGCGTACCCCCCATAGGCACTCCTGAATCAGGCACCAAGGTACCGTAATCTTCATGGGCTCCAATCGTAAATGTCATATTTAGAATCCGAAACCAGTCGATCCCTCAACAATCACTGATGATCCAATCACCAAGGTACCGTAATGTTCATGGCTCCAATCGTAAATGTCATCTTCAGGAACCGATTCCAAGCGTACCCCCCATAGGCACTCCTGAATCAGGCACCAAGGTACCGTAATCTTCATGGGCTCCAATCGTAAATGTCATATTTAGAATCCGAAACCAGTCGATCCCTCAACAATCACTAGTGATCCAATCACCGAGGTATCGTAATCTTCGTGGCTCCAATCGTAAATGTCATCTTCAGGTACCGATTCTAAGCGTACCCCCAATAGGCACTCCTGAATCAGGCACCAAGGTACCGTAAACTTCATGGGCTCCAATCGTAAATGTCATCTTCAGGAACCGATTCCAAGCGTACCCCCCATAGGCACTCCTGAATCAGGCACCAAGGTACCGTAATCTTCGTGGCTCCAATCGTAAATGTCATCTTCAGGAACCGACTCCAGTCGATCCCTCAACAATCACTGATGATCCAATCACCAAGGTACCGTAATCTTCGTGGCTCCAATCGTAAATGTCATCTTCAGGAACCGATTCCAAGCGTACCCCGAATAGGCACTCCTGAATCAGGCACCAAGGTACCGTAATCTTCATGGGCTCCAATCGTAAATGTCATCTTCAGGAACCGACTCCAGTCGATCCCTCAACAATCACTGATGATCCAATCACCAAGGTACCGTAATGTTCATGGCTCCAATCGTAAATGTCATCTTCAGGAACCGATTCCAAGCGTACCCCCAATAGGCACTCCTGAATCAGGCACCAAGGTACCGTAATCTTCATGGCTCCAATCGTAAATGTCATCTTCAGGAACCGATTCCAAGCGTACCCCCAATAGGCACTCCTGAATCAGGCACCAAGGTACCGTAATCTTCATGGGCTCCAATCGTAAATGTCATATTTAGAATCCGACTCCAGTCGATCCCTCAACAATCACTGATGATCCAATCACCAAGGTACCGTAATCTTCATGGCTCCAATCGTAAATGTCATCTTCAGGAACCGATTCCAAGCGTACCCCCAATAGGCACTCCTGAATCAGGCACCAAGGTACCGTAAACTTCATGGGCTCCAATCGTAAATGTCATATTTAGAATCCGAAACCAGTCGATCCCTCAACAATCACTAGTGATCCAATCACCGAGGTATCGTAATCTTCGTGGCTCCAATCGTAAATGTCATCTTCAGGAACCGATTCCAAGCGTACCCCCCATAGGCACTCCTGAATCAGGCACCAAGGTACCGTAATCTTCATGGGCTCCAATCGTAAATGTCATATTTAGAATCCGACTCCAGTCGATCCCTCAACAATCACTGATGATCCAATCACCAAGGTACCGTAATGTTCATGGCTCCAATCGTAAATGTCATCTTCAGGAACCGATTCCAAGCGTACCCCCCATAGGCACTCCTGAATCAGGCACCAAGGTACCGTAATCTTCATGGGCTCCAATCGTAAATGTCATATTTAGAATCCGAAACCAGTCGATCCCTCAACAATCACTGATGATCCAATCACCAAGGTACCGTAATGTTCATGGCTCCAATCGTAAATGTCATCTTCAGGAACCGATTCCAAGCGTACCCCCCATAGGCACTCCTGAATCAGGCACCAAGGTACCGTAATCTTCATGGGCTCCAATCGTAAATGTCATATTTAGAATCCGAAACCAGTCGATCCCTCAACAATCACTAGTGATCCAATCACCGAGGTATCGTAATCTTCGTGGCTCCAATCGTAAATGTCATCTTCAGGTACCGATTCTAAGCGTACCCCCAATAGGCACTCCTGAATCAGGCACCAAGGTACCGTAAACTTCATGGGCTCCAATCGTAAATGTCATCTTCAGGAACCGATTCCAAGCGTACCCCCCATAGGCACTCCTGAATCAGGCACCAAGGTACCGTAATCTTCGTGGCTCCAATCGTAAATGTCATCTTCAGGAACCGACTCCAGTCGATCCCTCAACAATCACTGATGATCCAATCACCAAGGTACCGTAATCTTCGTGGCTCCAATCGTAAATGTCATCTTCAGGAACCGATTCCAAGCGTACCCCGAATAGGCACTCCTGAATCAGGCACCAAGGTACCGTAATCTTCATGGGCTCCAATCGTAAATGTCATCTTCAGGAACCGACTCCAGTCGATCCCTCAACAATCACTGATGATCCAATCACCAAGGTACCGTAATGTTCATGGCTCCAATCGTAAATGTCATCTTCAGGAACCGATTCCAAGCGTACCCCCAATAGGCACTCCTGAATCAGGCACCAAGGTACCGTAATCTTCATGGCTCCAATCGTAAATGTCATCTTCAGGAACCGATTCCAAGCGTACCCCCAATAGGCACTCCTGAATCAGGCACCAAGGTACCGTAATCTTCATGGGCTCCAATCGTAAATGTCATATTTAGAATCCGACTCCAGTCGATCCCTCAACAATCACTGATGATCCAATCACCAAGGTACCGTAATCTTCATGGCTCCAATCGTAAATGTCATCTTCAGGAACCGATTCCAAGCGTACCCCCAATAGGCACTCCTGAATCAGGCACCAAGGTACCGTAAACTTCATGGGCTCCAATCGTAAATGTCATCTTCAGGAACCGATTCCAAGCGTACCCCCCATAGGCACTCCTGAATCAGGCACCAAGGTACCGTAATCTTCGTGGGCTCCAATCGTAAATGTCATATTTAGAATCCGAAACCAGTTGATCCCTCAACAATCACTGATGATCCAATCACCGAGGTACCGTAATCTTCATGGCTCCAATCGTAAATGTCATCTTCAGGAACCGACTCCAGTCGATCCCTCAACAATCACTGATGATCCAATCACCAAGGTACCGTAATCTTCATGGGTGCAATCGTAAATGTCATATTTAGAAACCGACTCCAGTCGATCCCTCAACAATCACTGATGAACCAATCACCAAGGTATCGTAATCTTCGTGGCTCCAATCGTAAATGTCATCTTCAGGAACCGACTCCAGTCGATCCCTCAACAATCACTGATGATCCAATCACCAAGGTACCGTAATCTTCGTGGCTCCAATCGTAAATGTCATCTTCAGGAACCGACTCCAGTCGATCCCTCAACAATCACTGATGATCCAATCACCAAGGTACCGTAATCTTCGTGGCTCCAATCGTAAATGTCATATTCAGAAACCGACTCCAGTCGATCCCTCAACATTCACTGATGATCCAATCACCGAGGTACCGTAATCTTCATGGCTCCAATCGTAAATGTCATCTTCAGGAGCCGATTCCAAGCGTACCCCCCATAGGCACTCCTGAATCAGGCACCAAGGTACCGTAATCTTCATGGGCTCCAATCGTAAATGTCATATTTAGAATCCGAAACCAGTTGATCCCTCAACAATCACTGATGATCCAATCACCGAGGTACCGTAATCTTCATGGCTCCAATCGTAAATGTCATCTTCAGGAACCGACTCCAGTCGATCCCTCAACAATCACTGATGATCCAATCACCAAAGTACCGTAATCTTCGTGGCTCCAATCGTAAATGTCATATTCAGAAACCGACTCCAGTCGATCCCTCAACAATCACTGATGATCCAATCACCAAAGTACCGTAATCTTCATGGCTCCAATCGTAAATGTCATCTTCAGGAGCCGATTCCAAGCGTACCCCCCATAGGCACTCCTGAATCAGGCACCAAAGTACCGTAATCTTCATGGGCTCCAATCGTAAATGTCATATTTAGAATCCGAAACCAGTTGATCCCTCAACAATCACTGATGATCCAATCACCAAGGTACCGTAATGTTCATGGCTCCAATCGTAAATGTCATCTTCAGGAACCGACTCCAGTCGATCCCTCAACAATCACTGATGATCCAATCACCAAGGTACCGTAATCTTCGTGGCTCCAATCGTAAATGTCATCTTCAGGATCCGATTCCAAGCGTACCCCGAATAGGCACTCCTGAATCAGGCACCAAGGTACCGTAATCTTCATGGGCTCCAATCGTAAATGTCATCTTCAGGAACCGATTCCAAGCGTACCCCCCATAGGCACTCCTGAATCAGGCACCAAGGTACCGTAATCTTCATGGGCTCCAATCGTAAATGTCATCTTCAGGAACCGATTCCAAGCGTACCCCCCATAGGCACTCCTGAATCAGGCACCAAGGTACCGTAATCTTCGTGGGCTCCTATCGTAAATGTCATATTTAGAAACCGACTCCAGTCGATCCCTCAACAATCACTGATGATCCAATCACCGAGGTACCGTAATCTTCATAGCTCCAATCGTAAATGTCATCTTCAGGAACCGATTCCAAGCGTACCCCCCATAGGCACTCCTGAATCAGGCACCAAGGTACCGTAATCTTCATGGGCTCCAATCGTAAATGTCATATTTAGAAACCGAAACCAGTCGATCCCTCAACAATCACTGATGATCCAATCACCGAGGTATCGTATTCTTCGTGGCTCCAATCGTAAATGTCATCTTCAGGAACCGACTCTAGTCGATCCCTCAACAATCACTGATGATCCAATCACCAAGGTACCGTAATCTTCATGGCTCCAATCGTAAATGTCATCTTCAGGAACCGATTCCAAGCGTACCCCCAATAGGCACTCCTGAATCAGGCACCAAGGTACCGTAATCTTCATGGGCTCCAATCGTAAATGTCATCTTCAGGAACCGATTCCAAGCGTACCCCCAATAGGCACTCCTGAATCAGGCACCAAGGTACCGTAATCTTCATGGGCTCCAATCGTAAATGTCATCTTCAGGAACCGACTCCAGTCGATCCCTCAACAATCACTGATGATCCAATCACCAAGGTATCGTAATCTTCGTGGCTCCAATCGTAAATGTCATCTTCAGGAACCGATTCCAAGCGTACCCCCAATAGGCACTCCTGAATCAGGCACCAAGGTACCGTAATCTTCATGGGCTCCAATCGTAAATGTCATCTTCAGGAACCGACTCCAGTCGATCCCTCAACAATCACTGATGATCCAATCACCAAGGTATCGTAATCTTCGTGGCTCCAATCGTAAATGTCATCTTCAGGAACCGATTCCAAGCGTACCCCCAATAGGCACTCCTGAATCAGGCACCAAGGTACCGTAATCTTCATGGCTCCAATCGTAAATGTCATCTTCAGGAACCGATTCCAAGCGTACCCCCAATAGGCACTCCTGAATCAGGCACCAAGGTACCGTAATCTTCATGGGCTCCAATCGTAAATGTCATCTTCAGGAACCGATTCCAAGCGTACCCCCAATAGGCACTCCTGAATCAGGCACCAAGGTACCGTAATCTTCATGGGCTCCAATCGTAAATGTCATCTTCAGGAACCGACTCCAGTCGATCCCTCAACAATCACTGATGATCCAATCACCAAGGTATCGTAATCTTCGTGGCTCCAATCGTAAATGTCATCTTCAGGAACCGATTCCAAGCGTACCCCCAATAGGCACTCCTGAATCAGGCACCAAGGTACCGTAATCTTCATGGGCTCCAATCGTAAATGTCATCTTCAGGAACCGACTCCAGTCGATCCCTCAACAATCACTGATGATCCAATCACCAAGGTATCGTAATCTTCGTGGCTCCAATCGTAAATGTCATCTTCAGGAACCGATTCCAAGCGTACCCCCAATAGGCACTCCTGAATCAGGCACCAAGGTACCGTAATCTTCATGGGCTCGAATCGTAAATGTCATATTTAGAATCCGACTCCAGTCGATCCCTCAACAATCACTGATGATCCAATCACCAAGGTATCGTAATCTTCGTGGCTCCAATCGTAAATGTCATCTTCAGGAACCGATTCCAAGCGTACCCCCAATAGGCACTCCTGAATCAGGCACCAAGGTACCGTAATCTTCAGGGGCTCCAATCGTAAATGTCATCTTCATTAACCGACTCCAGTCGATCCCTCAACAATCACTGATGATCCAATCACCAAGGTATCGTAATCTTCGTGGCTCCAATCGTAAATGTCATCTTCAGGAACCGACTCCAGTCGATCCCTCAACAATCACTGATGATCCAATCACCAAGGTACCGTAATCTTCGTGGCTCCAATCGTAAATGTCATCTTCAGGAACCGATTCCAAGCGTACCCCGAATAGGCACTCCTGAATCAGGCACCAAGGTACCGTAATCTTCATGGGCTCCAATCGTAAATGTCATATTTAGAATCCGACTCCAGTCGATCCCTCAACAATCACTGATGATCCAATCACTAAGGTACCGTAATGTTCATGGCTCCAATCGTAAATGTCATCTTCAGGAACCGATTCCAAGCGTACCCCCAATAGGCACTCCTGAATCAGGCACCAAGGTACCGTAATCTTCGTGGCTCCAATCGTAAATGTCATCTTCAGGAACCGATTCCAAGCGTACCCCCAATAGGCACTCCTGAATCAGGCACCAAGGTACCGTAATCTTCATGGGCTCCAATCGTAAATCTCATATTTAGAATCCGACTCCAGTCGATCCCTCAACAATCACTGATGATCCAATCACCAAGGTATCGTAATCTTCGTGGCTCCAATCGTAAATGTCATCTTCAGGAACCGATTCCAAGCGTACCCCCAATAGGCACTCCTGAATCAGGCACCAAGGTACCGTAATCTTCATGGGCTCGAATCGTAAATGTCATATTTAGAATCCGACTCCAGTCGATCCCTCAACAATCACTGATGATCCAATCACCAAGGTATCGTAATCTTCGTGGCTCCAATCGTAAATATCATCTTCAGGAACCGATTCCAAGCGTACCCCCAATAGGCACTCCTGAATCAGGCACCAAGGTACCGTAATCTTCATGGGCTCCAATCGTAAATGTCATATTTAGAATCCGACTCCAGTCGATCCCTCAACAATCACTGATGATCCAATCACCAAGGTATCGTAATCTTCGTGGCTCCAATCGTAAATGTCATCTTCAGGAACCGATTCCAAGCGTACCCCCAATAGGCACTCCTGAATCAGGCACCAAGGTACCGTAATCTTCGTGGCTCCAATCGTAAATGTCATCTTCAGGAACCGATTCCAAGCGTACCCCCAATAGGCACTCCTGAATCAGGCACCAAGGTACCGTAATCTTCGTGGCTCCAATCGTAAATGTCATCTTCAGGAACCGATTCCAAGCGTACCCCCAATAGGCACTCCTGAATCAGGTACCAAGGTACCGTAATCTTCATGGGCTCCAATCGTAAATGTCATATTTAGAATCAGAAACCAGTTGATCCCTCAACAATCACTGATGATCCAATGACCGAGGTACCGTAATGTTCATGGCTCCAATCGTAAATGTCATCTTCAGGAACCGATTCCAAGCGTACCCCCATTAGGCACTCCTGAATCAGGCACCAAGGTACCGTAATCTTCATGGGCTCCAATCGTAAATGTCATATTTAGAATCCGACTCCAGTCGATCCCTCGACAATCACTGATGATCCAATCACCAAGGTACCGTAATCTTCCTGGCTCCAATCGTAAATGTCATCTTCAGGAACTGACTCCAAGCGTACCCCCAATAGGCACTCCTGAATCAGCCACCGAGGTACCGTAATCTTCATGGGCTCCAATCGTAAATGTCATATTTAGAAACAGATTCCAAGCGTATCCCCAATAGGCACTTCAGAATCAGGCACCAAGGTACCGTAATCTTCGTGGCTCCAATCGTAAATGCCATCTTCAGGAACCGATTCCAGTCGATCCCTCAACAAACACTCCTGAAGCTAGCACCAAGGTACTTAATATGCATATCGTTTCATGCTCTTATTCTTATTGTAGACTGTCGCTCCATTCCTCGTCACAACCAAATCCCCCGTTCTACCCACTCCGGTAAGCATGAATTGTGGAAGGAGTGTTAACTGGCCGATGCTCCATTCAGGGTCCTCGTCCCATTCCTTCTCCCCCTCATTCGACTCCCTCCATCCCCATCACGACGACCACTTCTGCGAAGGGAGATGCAGATGCTAGCTCTCGCACTCAAACGCCAGTTTTACTTCTCATTTCGACTTATTTTTTCTGTAAACTAATCAGCAATCACCAGAGAAGGCAGTATCCACTTGCACTCCCATTCTCCAGACCGTGCTTACATTATCTTTGTTCAGTGCCGTAATTTTCTCTCTCGTCGGTCTCCTCCTCTTCCTTCTCATCGTTGCAACCATCATCATCATCGTTCTTCTCGTATGCAGGAAGAGTGAGTCTCCCCCCCCCCCTATTCCGTCCTCTCCCATCCCCTCCCCCCCCCCCCCTTCCCTTCTCCTTTCCTCTTCTTGGGGAAGTTCTATTCGAATGAGGGTGGATTCATAATTGCAGAGAAGAGAAGTAAGGAAGAAGAGGATTCTGGAATGGAGGAAGGAGATCAGCCTAAGATCATCAAGATCATCATTCCTAGGTTCGACCCCTCCTTGGGCTCTCCTCTCTAATTCGAAGGTGACAAAATGTTCCTGTCAGAGAGACCCGAAGGAGACGAAAAGGGAAACGAAAAGGGAAGGGGAAGCGAAGTCAAGCAGAAAGCTCGCAAGATGTTTGTTCCCTGCGTGGTTAATCAATCAATTCACAATTTCGCAGGGTAAATTCAGAATTCCTTCGAAGGACATCAATTTCAAGGGTCCTCTGAAGATGAAGAAGAGATTCCATGGGGAAGCGGTGAGTCGAAGGGGTTCATGTGAGATTGTGAGTGAATTGCAGAGACATGATTACGAGGATACGGACACCTCCAATCAACGAGTCACTGAGGTATGAGAAGGAGAAGAGTGGGAATGGACGAGATGGCTACGGTATCTGACTTGTAGATTGTCTTCGATCCCTCCCTCAACGAGGCAGTTGCCATTGGAGAAGGAGTGGAGGAATACGAGGTAGACTACTTCCATTAGAACATACTCTATCAAATGATTGCAGAAGTCCGTGGACAGAGCTACTTTCTCCGATACAGATCGATCCGAATTCCTGAGGGTGAGAGTACGGTATGGATACTGTAGAACGTACTCTTTCTCAGGACCAAGACACCCCTCCCAAGAGAATCAAGAAGAGTCGTAGCAAACCCTCAGGGATGGTGGGCCAAACAAGCAAGAATCTAAACGTTTGCTCCCTTTCAGAGCGATCGGAGTATCTAGGAGAAGAATCGACTGAGGAATGTCACTGTCGATCAAAATTCATCAAACTCACACACTTGTGTCCTATCAGCTCGATGATAATGAACAGATTCAATTCAAAATGAGCGTCAATGCACATCTAAAGAGAGAGAGACATAGACAGATTAATAGATTTATCCTTAATGAGGATTCCTGATGTATTTCATTAGGTAAAGAGCCCTGTTCTAGGGAAGGAATCTTTAGAAGGAATCCGTGTCTTCCAATGACATCTCTCCAGCCTACCATCTGAAGGGACTATCTCGATTCCCCATTGGGTGTGCCCGGTTAGGAGCTCACAACGCAAAGGTGGGCGAAGTCTTTATTGGTGGCAGATCACTCGAATCGATGGAAATCGGTCTGTGTTCCTTCTCTTGAAGTGTACCAGATAGGCGATAATCTCCGAATTGGCCAAGCTGACGGGAGAGGATTCCCGGATTGGGTGGGACGAGATTGAGGGAGAGACGACCAACCAAGAGTCGGCCAGATATCAGTGAGTAATGGAGAGAATAATAGTGAAGATGGTTGTTGAGTGGAGGGGCAGACTGATGCGGGAGAGGGGGAACTGCCAAGGGTACCCACCAAAAAAGGTGGGGGAGAGTTACATTGCTCGTTCATCAATATACCTCATCTTCCCCGGTAGCAAACTCATTCCTATGTCCAAGGTGATAAGAGAGCCTAAATTCGCAACACACCATGCTAGAGGATTGGCAAATGGGAGACTTTTTAGCTGCTCGATTTGTTTCAGAGCGAACGGAGTACCTAGGAATGTTCGACACAATGCTCACGTGCATCTACAGCATACTTTATTCACTATATCAACTCAAAATCAGAATGGACAGATTCTAATTGCAGTTGGCTAATAAACACAAGAAAAATTTTCAATAGGCTTAGCAAATCATTTGCATAAAGCAGGAGAGGGGTGGAGACGTGTAGATATACACATAATATATAGTCCATAATTTAAGTGGATATGGTTTTAGCAGGAATGTAATCGTTATAACTAGTTTATGAGGAAATCACGAATAAGGCGAGTACTGGCTATACGATACTTTGGCAAGGAAGCATATTGCACAAATAATAAATTAGGTAATTGGCTAATCAATATGCGAATGAGAAAGAAGATGAGGTGAGGGGGAGGGGGGAGGCAACTCCCTCACTTCTTAGCAGCAGTGGAAGCCTTGCTCGATCTCACACTCGTCTTGCTGCTGGCAGCAGATGCAGCAGTCGAGGAAGACGAAGCGACAGCCCTGCAAGGGGGAATCAACCACTCCCTCTCTCCCCACCCTCTCCTCCCTACCTGTTGGTTCTTCTGGTGGCAAGAGTGGGGGCGGTATTCTCGCTGGCGAAGGATTCTCTTCGACTGGTTGATTCCTCCTCTTCTTCGTCTCCTTCGCGAGAGAAGTCACTCTTAGGGACGGTGATTCCGTGCTTCTCGAGAGCAGCCTCCAACTGAGTCACTCGATGCTGAACGAAGTAAATGTAAACATCAGTGTCAGTATCATCCAACAATTTCCCTATTTTTATCATTATTGCGAGAGACGAATCACCCGATAGATTAACAGAATCTTGTTTTTAGCAGTCAATATATCAGAAAGATAAACAATTGTAACACAAAACCTGGAGCTCTCTCTTATCCTCCACGTAACGGTGCATCATGCGAATCTGCAATACCCTTCATTATTTCCAAAACCAAGGAAAACCTAACAATTACATATTGCATATTTCAAAAAGACTCATCACCTTCTGCTTGTTATTGGCGTGGCTGCCCAGATTGTCCAGATTCTCCTTCAGTTCCTCGTTCTCAGTCGTCTTCACTCGCAGTACCTGTGAGTGGCTCGACTCACTCCCCCTTCCCCCTCTTCTCTCCTCACCTCGGTCATCCGAGTCCTCGTTGCTTCTGCCTGCACTACTTTCTCCTGTTCTCTGCTGCAATAACAAAGTCACTCATTAGGCCAAATAAGGAACAACAACTGGATTGACTCTTCCCATCCACTCATCCACTCGCCTCAACTCTGCCTTCATCTCCTCCATCTTCACTGTGAATTGATACGAGACATTCTCCCAGTGTCTCTGCAATCGAAATATATTCAACCCCTTCACTCAACAACTAAAGGAGCCTCTTCAGAATGTGGGGTGGAAAATAATATTGGATAGGACAGTATGGCAGCCTCTTCGAGCGCGCACTCTTACAGTATTTGGATCGACTAGTCGCACAGAGGGATGGAAGGAGGTGAAGGACTGAGATGAATTGAAGCCTCTCGCTGCACTCCGAACTATCGTCTCGCCAAACTTCTCCTTCACTCTCCTCTTCTCCGATGAAGAGTTGGGCTGCACTCAGGAGAGTTCGATAGAGAGGAAGAAAAGGAGAAGATAAGGGAAGGAGAGGAGAGGAGAGGAGAGGAGAGGAGGAGAAGTGACGAAGGGATGGGGAAGGAAGAGCAGGAGGAACAACTACTTAGTGGATTGAAAGGAAAGTAGCCCTCCTCAATGAGTATTAGTCAGTGATGATTGAACTCACTCTGACTTCATCCCTCTCCGCATCCTTCGAGATTCGCAGAGCCTCCATCTCCTGCTGCACTTCCGTCACTCGCATCGAACTGAATTGATTACATAATAACCAAACTATAATTATAAATAAACATTACTGATAAATGGATATTTCCTACTTTTCCAAATCGGCCTCTATCTTCTTCTTCTTCTCATCCTCAAGCTCCTTCTTCACAACCTCCATGTCTCGTCCCATAGAAGATATCTTCTCATTGAATGCCTCCTCACTAAATTATTCGAATGTTCAAACAATGATCGAGAGATAGGGAGAACAAATAAGCAATAATTCCGCGTACCTCTTCTTCCTCTCTTCCTCCATTTCCCTCTTCTGGGTGCTCATCTCTTCTTGTATATCATTCAGCTGCGAAGTGAGCAGCTCCATCTCAAGTAATTACCATTCCCTTAGATGATATCGACACAATCATCATCATCATTACTCTACTTGTTCTTTGCTATCTAAACTATATAGTGAGACACTAACCTCCTGGATCTTGTCAGCCTTTTCCTTCTCCGTCATATGCAGTTTGTCTCTGATGATTGCAGCCACTTCAAGAGCAGACTGAAACAATGTATACACATAGTGGGATGAGAAATATGCGTTTTAACCATGGAAGTAAGTTCATGATTTACAATTTTTTCATTGCTTCACTACACTTAAAATCGAATTATCCCACCGTCTTTTCCATCTCCTTGCTGATCAATTCATTCTTCTTGGATTCGATTTCGGACTGGAGTTGTTCAATTTCGGCCTTCAAGTCAACCTCCTGCAATATATATATATTTTTTAAATTAAGATGACTAGAAGCAAACTGTCTATTTTTTCGTTGGTTGAATGAGAACTATAAGAGGAGAAGAGGAAACTGTTATGTAAAATAAAGTATTAGGAAATAGTTCTCATTACACCTAATGCTTTCTTTTCAATATAACGTTCACTCGTCTCTCTCTCCGTACCTTCTTCTCCTGGACTGAGAGATTGCTCGTGAGATTGTTCCTCAATTGCTCCATCTCATCCAAATGAGTCGATTTCATGAGAGCCATATCAGAAGTGAATCGCTCTATCTGAGCAAAAAAACAATGAGCATGTCCACTTGCATAAACAAGTCTTCGGGGGGCACTAGGTAGGATGATCACCGTAGAATGATAACCCTCCGGATAACAAAGTATAGTACCCTTTACCAGTATCCTCACATTTTTCGGTAATCATCCGACAGTATCATCCGGCCTACTGCCCTTCAGGAGGGGGAGGGACGAACCTGAGCACGAGATGCCACTAGTTCCTCATCCAATTCACATTTCTGCTTCTCCAGTTCGGACAACTGCAATTAAACATTGAGTCATTAATCCAAGGGGTTATCATATAGATTCGTTCTCACATTCTATTCCCCCTCTCTCTCTCTCTCTCTCACTCATCACACTCCCCACCTTCTCTCTATTCTCTCCAATCGTCTTCTCGGCCTTTCCGATCTCCGCCGTCAACTTCTCTGATTTCTCCCTCTCTGCATCAATCGATTTCAGCGCATTCATCAATTTCTCCTTGAAAAGAATGTTTATTTCAATGTTTACGTTTATATATTAGGAGAACACTCCAATTTGGTTTTGGTGTACCTCAACTTCAGAGATGCTTTCTTGAGATTTCTTCAGTAGACGCGAGAGACTCTCACTTTCCTGCAAATCGAACCGTCAATTCGCAATTCATAATCTGATAATTATCGGAAGGATGTCAACAATAGACTTTCTTGATTGTCAATGTCAACCATAGACTCACCTGAGTCTTCTCTTCGATAATCTGTTTCTGTGTATTCACTTCTATCTCCAATTCCAACTGCCTTCTCTCTTCCACATTCTCCGTCTCAATTGCTGCCTGAACATCCAACTCAGAGGCATAACCGGGAATGGGTAAGTGCACTCACATTCTGAGCCTGTCCCTCGTCTCCCTCCACGACCAGCACGGGGCGGAAGAAGGCGCTCTGTCTGTCTCTCGAGGGAGTGTATCTCGTCCTTCTCCTCTCCTTCTTCGCTTCCTCGCTGGTCAAACTCGTCTCGAGGATGTTTCCCAGCATCGATGACACTGCAACCATTTTTTCATTCTATTTTTTCTTTCCCTTTTTAAATTCTTTCCACTAAAAATGGAACCAACTATGCTAAGACATCGTGGTCTCATATCAAAAATGCAATATTTAGTTGTGGAGGGAGTGAAAAGAAGATGAATAAATCACTGGTGGATCCACTTTGAGACACGACAGAGTCAATCTTCGATTTCCTCTCCTTCATTGGACTCCTTGTTTCAGTCAGGCACCTTCAATAATATTTCAGAATATTTCATGTTCAAACAGCTAAAGCAAACATCATAGGTGGGCACCATCGAAGCCAGCTGTGAAACACCCCCGGTTTTTGAAAAATGTTGTCACAAAACGATCATTTACGACCACCTCCCCCCGCCCTTTGACCCTAAACACCCCCGGTTTTCGAATGCCAGCTTCAACCCCCGCCCACCTATGGCAAACATGTAAGTAATAATTTAGACATCCGTAAAGTCGTAATCAGAAATCCAGTGCATGTCTCACCGAGTGTATTTCTCCTGAAGTTCTGCCTTCGATTTCTTTTCATCGTCCAATTGAATTTGCAACTCATCCTTCTCGAAACGGCACTCAAATCACAGAATTCACAATTATACAAAACAGGATAATAGCAAAATCCCAAATTGAAGAAATTTCGAGGAACAAAGAGGGAAAGAATAAGAGAAGGGTACAGTAAGATTCAATTCCTCACAAGGTTCAGTTGTTCGTTAAGATCTCGCAGTTCAATCGATCGGATGTTATTCGAATTGGGCAGTTTGCGAGCAGATGCCTCGACCTGAAGCAGCTTCTTGTACAAACGATTCGAGAGAAAATGAGCTGACCTCAAGCATGCTCTTCTCCCAAACACTCTCTGCCAGAGTTGCCGCTGCTGCAATTCATCACTTTGACCATTTGGCAACGCAACAAACATATTGTTGAATTGTGAGCCCGATGGGAATGCATCTTCGCACATCTCGATTGCCCATCCTCTCCATTCCTCACCGTCTCCTCCATTCCTGCCCACGATGGCTGCATTGATTGCATTCCTTCTGGCGACTGTCAATTGCCTCTCGTATTTGTTTGCAGCCTCTTTCCACTTCTCCAGAGTCTTTTGCAGCTGAGCTACTTCCTCCGCATTCTCAAGGATACACATTTTGGTGTATAGTTCCCTCCTATCCACTCACATCGCCGTTCATCTTCTCGATTTCATCAGTGAGTCTTCTGATCTCTGCTTTGAAAGCGGTGACCGAGTCTCCCTTGAGGTCCTCATTCACCACCACCTCAATAGTTCAAATAATATTTATTCAGGACAATTCGTGGACTCACTTTGTTCTCAATTGTTCTCACTTCGGCAGAGAATTGAAGCGTGGAAATCGTTTCGCTGTAGTACCTGCAAATAGTAATTAATATAATGAATTGTATGTTGAACGCCGTTAGCTCTTTTTGCACTCATATTTCACTCACATCTTATCTGGATGCACGTTGATCATTACTGCTGTCCTTGCGTTTCCTCCGAGCGAATCTTTCAGAATGTGCGTAAGTGCAGAGTTTCTATAATCATTTTTTTTAAATCAGTGGTACAAAAAATAAAGATAATGGAAGAGGCGAGGAACCTGAAGTTGATGAACCCTCCCTTGTGCTTCTTGTCCGAGAGTTCTCTGATGACATTCTTTAGCTGGAGCAGTGACTGGAATGATGATCATTACATCACTGAGAGATGGAAATGAATGCTGACTCCGTTGATGCTCGCAGTCTCCTTCAGTTTGTCCCCCTCTACTTTCGACTGTTTCACTCGTTCGCTGCCAGCCAGATCGACCAGATTGAGGAAGGCTGATCGAGCAGTCGATATCGAGCCGTGAACTTCTTCCGTTCGAATCTGAGACAAGAAGGGATGAGTTGATGGAGAGAATGCTCAACCGAACCTTGATGAGGAGAAGTGCATGTGATCGTGAGGACGTACGATTCATCGCAGTTTCGGCGCAAGTTCGATTTGCCCAGCCGCATTTCACTTCCTGTAAACTAGGTTATTAGGGGCATCAGAAGAAGAAATGACCGTCATGGCATCGCTGAAATCCTTGACGATTCTCTCCGTTGTCCCTTTGACCATCGCATTTCCCTCGTGATCTTGGCTGAAAGATCAACGTTTTCAAATATTTTGATCCATTTCGAATTTTAATAAATGGAGTAACAGAAAATATCAATATGTAGGTATTTAACAAAAAGTTAAAGGTAAAAAAATATACCCGATCTTTAGCTTCTCATTGCTCATAACGAATAAGTCGTAGATGAACTCATTGTATATTTCAATGAAAGAGATGGAAACATTGAATGAGAACGTGCTCGGCATCTGCAACGTGACAGTTTTCACCCCTTTCATATACTCCTTATATCTCACTATATACCTTTCATGTTTTCTTTCAGTATTGTTCAATATATAAGTATATAAATGAACTAAGCAATACCAATATATCTGCTTACCAGGTAAGCCTTACCTCTTCCTTCTTCTTCTCAAGCAGTTCGAAGAGCGAGTGAAGTCCACGCGGAATAATTCCCGATTCCTCATCGAAAGTGTTCGCGCTTGATGAGTATTTCGAGGGCGGTCCAATCTAAATAGCGCGACATCATTGAAGTATAAATCAAGATCAAGTTAGGGGTGACATCTCGGAGAGGCACTGACCATGGTAAACGTCTTGCCTGATCCTGTCTGTCCATACGCGAAGATGGTCCCATTGTAGCCTTGCAATGTCCCTTGGACGATTCTTGAAGCGGCGCTATTGAAGACATCTTCCTTGAATTTTCGACTGTTTTGTCGTAGGATGACAAATAAAATTGCCTGATTGGAATCCTCTGCAAACACTCCGTCGAAGTGGAAGGTCTTCTTATCCTCATCCAAATTGACGGTTATATCCTCGTTTGTAGCATGGACGACCTGATTTGAATGTTTCAATCGAATTGATTCAAAATGTACCTTGTGCAGGCACTCCTCCTTTGACGGTCTAATCCGAGCGAATACCTTGATCTTCTCACATAACTGTGACATTACCTTGAAAATGATGATTATTACGTCTGTACAAATGCAAAACAGTAGCACAAAATACCATTGAAAAACGAATTTCGGGCGAATTTAAAACTTTAAGCTTAAGAAACTTTATCGCAAACCCCGCGAAATTTAATAATACCCGCGAAATTTTTGAACTCTTGCTCATAGCTCTTACCGTAATATTTACACCATAATTTTATTCTTTAATTCATTATTATGTATATTGTATTATTGCATTATTTTTGTGTAAAGCAACTAAGAGATAAAATTTGAGACAAAGGTAATATCATAACTAAATTTGTTATTTTATTTGTTTTTAAATAAAGTTAGTTAATGATCTCGTTCTGGTTACATTTACGGTAATGTGTATTCTCGAGCTCGATGTCTAGGGGGCACCACGAAAAATTTAGAATTCTTCTAAATATTACTTTTATGTTGTGTTTGGGGTAATCGGAGATGTGGAATTCCATAAATATGCTCAGGTTTCATTAAAATTTCAAATTCACAGCGCATGAGGCACCCTTTATCGACCCCGTCTTTCGTGGTGTAGTTGCTGCCGCAACGCGAGAATTTCACGCGTACGGTCCAGTACGTTGGGTCAACTAATATTCGGGCTGTCATTTTATTCTCGACTTGGCTTATATTTTCATCAAAGACCGTCAAGAAGCATAACTTTCATCGAATAATTATCAAAGAGATACAGTTTTGACATATTTTAAATGAATTCAATAAGAAAACCGTGATAATGCGAAGATCGTGTTACAGTATCCTTTCACTGTTAGTATAATTTCATCCTCGATTTAAAAATTTTCTCAACTAACGATTTCGCCAATTATTTCACAGAACATTCCCATTGAATAGAAGAGCTATATGAACAAGAATATCCGAAGGCGGACATCGTAATTCAGCAGAGATGCAATTTAATATGGATTTTGTCAAAGTTCATGTAGTGACTGCGAATTTTCTCAGCTAACAATATTTTTCTTATTTCGACATTTTATTTTTAGTGGAAAATGCTTTCCGTTTTTCAAAAAAATGAAAAGGCGGAGCTTAAATTATTCTATAGAACACGAATAAACAAAATGTCAACGTAGATTTAAATTAGCGCCGGCAGTGAGGTTTACCACTGAAAATTTGACCTTTTTCCGGATTCCAATTTTGACTTTCCGGTTTGGTGGTCCCTACTCGATGTCGTCGAGTCCGAGTCTTCATACTTCAATTAATTGCAGTAAACGGCTCAATTTGTATATCTACATTGGCCACTGTTGCAGTTATCTTGGTTACAATATTTCAGATGAGCGCTGCACAATATGCGAGGCTCGTTTCTCGTAAGTATCGAGGTCCTAAACTCCCGAAGATTAACAGACCTCGTAGACCTCGTGTGATCGCGTGGGCAGGGCCTACCGCATTCTATCCTAACCGGTATGTGATTCCCTGTTAATATGCAGAAACAAACACCGCTGATTCAATTCTTCATCTATTATGTTCAGATTCTATGAGCAAGACAAATGGTATAAAGCGCGAATCGACAAGCCTGATTTGATCCCGCAATTGCATATAATTGATCCCACGATGCATGGTGAAAGCCTGGCTGAGCATATGGAGAAAGGTTTGATTTTGACGGCATTAATTTTAACGTAATTTTGCTTTGCAGGCAAAGGCGATCCTATCAATATTGGGTTCGCAAAGAAAGAAGAGAAACGAATCCCGAAAATTTCTTCGGATCCTCAGCTCGAGAAGTTGTCCAGGACAAGGCAACGTTCGTTTTTATCTTCTTTATTTATATAAGAAGATGTATGAACAGTGCGCATCGATATGTCCCAAGTGGGAGAAGCAGACCATCGAATGATCGCTCACGCCGGAATATTCAAGGACCTATTCAATGACGACGTCTACTTCGATCGAACACAAAGTTTCGAGGTCTGGAATTAGATTCTGCTTACATGTTTGAACATTAATGCATTGCCATCTATATTCTGGAATAGTATCCCAATTTCAGGTTTCATTCGGCGATAATAATGTGCACACCGGCAATGTCCTGTGGGCGGAAGATACTAAGAAGACTCCCGAGGTTTATTTGATTCAACTTTCTTATATAATAATTGAATGCAGATCGGTATTGAATCAGTGGGAGCTGGAGGATTCAACACTATCGTCGCAGTGAATATCGATGGAAACGCGAGTGAACAACCTGGAGAAGTACGTTTTTACGTGCCTATATTTCGAGAGAATATAATACATTTACAAAGAAATTTTTCAGATCTTGCATTGGATGGTGTGCAATATTCCTGACGGCCAGAGTGTTGCAGAGGGCGAGGAAAAGGCTAAGTGGATCCAGGTGGATTACAATTTACTTTCCTTGATAAATTTAATTCGTTTATTAAAGTTACCCAACAAGGACGAAACCCTGATCTCACCCTGATCCCGTCTGGTGTACGAGAGAGTATGCAAAAGTGAGAGAGCGTGGATCATTTTCGGCTTTCCCTTGAGGCTATTATTAGTAGTCGTAGTCGGCAGTAGCAGTAGTCGGCCTCACCGCACTACACCACCTAGCGTAGTCGTTCACGACTGTAAAATCGCTTGACGTGGCTGCACCTTTACCTTACCTTTACCTTGAGGCTATTATTGATTTTTTGCATTTTTGTATATTCACTCTATACTAATTCAACCATCGGCTATTCGATGGAGGACAAAAAAATAATGGGTCAATTTCGTCCTTGTTGGGTAACTTTAAATGATTTTTTTTCGTAAAGTGTGATACTCGAAGATATAGTACGTTGCTGATTGTAATAATTGAGGCTCTTCCCTTCCTTGGTACTGGTTTCCATCGTCTCGCCTTTTTGCTGATGAGACACTCCGAGAAAATTTCCGTCACTGACATTGAGTGGGTTTTGTATAACACTAAGTTTATGTTATACAAAACAAAAAAATGTTATAGAAAAAAAGGCTCTAGGTCGGATGTGAACTATGACGTCATAGTTCTCAGATATTGCTCTAGATGTTACCCATGTCGGAAGAGTGAGCGATACGATTGCAGTTCGGATCTGGGAAGCAGAGTTTTCTCTACTGCAAAATTCTACAAGGAGCACGAGAGTACAGTCACTCCCTCGGCACTCCTCTTCTCCAATGTACTCTACGATCTGTCTGTGAAGGTAAGTAGGGTAAATTGAGGGAAGGATCGACTGAGAGAGTTAGTACACTAGATATAACGAGGAACGAGAAAGGGGGCGTGTGCAAATGATGTTTGCAGGAAGCTTTGCACGCTCAGAATCTGCAGTCTCCCATTTACGAGTACGAGTGGACTGAGAGACTGAAGAGAGATCAGAAGGAATTCCCTCTCAAACCAATGCCCTTCGATCTGTCAGTATTTATATGCACTTACCTATATTTTCTGTTTCTCCCGTTTATTTATCAGACACTTATGATTGCAAGGTATAGTTTGAGAAATAGTAAGTTTGATTTGCTGTGGGAATATGGCGCAGGTTCTCCTTGGTGAATTGTAGAATAGATATGACTCAATTGATATATGCACAATTTGGTCAGATACCTCGACCAGTTCCGCGATCCGAAGGATGTCCAGGCTGATCTGCTGAGGGAGCGTCTCGAGAAGGTCGGCATCGATGACACCACTCCTCCCAAGGTACGGCAACGCGCTCTAGTCCACTTCTAACTGATGGTTGCTATGCAGTTCCTGGACGACAACTATGTGGAGAACAAGAAGAGACTGGACGCATGGAGACACTCCAAGCTGCTGGAGAAGAACAGCCCCGATTCGCCCGTCTACAACAACGCCCTCAAATACTGATCCAAGCTCCTATTTAGAACAAATAGAGTAGATGCATTGTTTTGTTTGTTGATTTTGATTTCTTTTGTATAGACAATTTATTACAATGTAACGGAGAATAAAGAGCGTGCAAAGTAACAACGTTAACGAATTATCAATCTATTTGGTTACATGCCGTAACCAAGGTATTTACTACCGTACTTAATTTTTGCGATTTATTTTTAATGAAATTGACCTTTATTTTGTAAGTAAAATAAGGTGAGGGTACATGGCTGGAGAATGGGCAGTAACCGTATGCTTGTATTTTCACTGAATAATGTGAGCAGAGAAGGGTGAAGGTGACTAACTGAAGACAGGACAGTGGAATGGAACAACCAAACGTAATCTCTGAGGCAGTACTCTATAAAAATGGTCATAATCTGAATATGCTTTTCAGTTCCTTGGATATTGTTGTATTGGTTAGTGCTTGGTGTGAGTGGTGTTGACCGATATGAGGGAATACAAGAGGGATGTGCTATCACATGAGAGTTGGCAGTGTGTGCATTCCATTGCCCTCTGCCATCTTGGGCAGAAGGAGGTTGCTCATGAACATGTCGATGTCTGCCAGTCCGAAGATGTTACACAGATGGACGTCCTCGATGAGATCACGAGAGACGGATGTAGCTGCAGGCAGCAAGAGAAGGAGTTGCGAGAGTCGGATGGAAGTGGAGGAGGAGGAGGAACACTCCGCTGAGATACGCGCCTCCAGAGAAGTGATGAGCTGCAAGGCAGGATAGGGGGATGGGGTGGAGAGAAGGGAGGATAGGGGGAGGAGGGGGGGGGGGGGGGGAGTCACCTGCACTCTTGCGTCCTCCACTCGGTCGATCTCCTCCTGCGATGCATTGATGCACGCCACTGAAAGGGAGAGGATCTGGTGCAGGGAGGAGGAGATAGGAATGCATCTCATTCTAGGTGAATAGAAATGGCGTGGTCTCTCATCACTCACGTGGGTCGAAGAATGCGATTCCCTTGAGTGCGATGTACTCATAGCTGCGAATCCCCAACTTGCGCATCGACGCCGTGATCTGAAATTAAGTCTGTTCACGATAGTACATGATTACTAATAGATTATTAATAGATAATTATTACTAGTGATTATTAATAGTGGATTACGGTGTTGATGATCTTGCCGGTGACTCGATTGACGTCGGGGATGGAGGGCGAGTCCTTCGGGAGACAGGTGTCGTTGGTGAGCCACAGTGAGTTGGAGAGATGAGTGGAGCGGAAGGCTGCGCAGAGGACGAGATGTTGAGCGGCGTAGGAGGTAACGAGCGAGAACTGGAAGGGAGAGAGAGGGAGGGGAGGGGGTCACATAACATCTATGTATTTATGCTTTTCTGTTTAATTTATATTTTAGAAAAAGAATTGAGCTCTCCTTGTAGCATTTTAGCATTTGGGTCGTGAGATCTTTGATGTATACTACTGACCTGCGTTTTCGAAGAGAGCTCGTTGTAGGTCTCGATTTTCTTGGCCCACTGACAGAGGAGAATCAGCTGTTGGTGCATACTGGAAGAAGGAGGGTTGGTATTCTATCTGTATCTAGATCTCGTTTAGAGGAACCAGTGGACCTTCAGTTTCTTTGGAATAGCGAGCATTCACCTATCAGTGACATCTCTCGTCGCTGCTTCTTTCCTCTCTGCATCCGCTGTCTTCGTGATTACCGAAGAACGGAGAAACCTAGAAGCGATTCATTGTTGGCTTGCTTCTACTCCAGCGCTAATGCGAAGTAGAAACGCGATTAATAGATAGTTTTGCAGTATTTTGTTTTTTCCGAATAGAGTTTGGTCATGAGTTCAAATTTTGAATATGCTGAGTTGTGTCTCTCACCTCAATTGTCCCTCTACTGTGATCAATTTGTCGAGAGGCGTCTCTCCGGAAGTAGAGGGGGGATTCGATACTGAGGGAACTCCGTTTGAAGCAGGCGGAGATCGATCTGATGTCTGAAAATAACGGGATCTGAGACATCGTGAGAGATTCCTGTTAAGCGAGAATGTTTGTGGGAAAGTGCAGTGAATTGCAGTGAATGAGGGCGGTAATGAGGCCATTCGTTGTTGGATAGATGAATGGCATTGCTCCGAAATGGAAGATGCCAGTTATCGGCACTCACTTGTTGTATGGTGTCTCTCTCGTTCTGGACGGCGTCCGTCTTCATTCCTCTCTTGATGCACATCTGACACATTTTTTACGAAATCTCTACGAGAGACTTTTTTTCCACAGTAAATTCAAATGTTGAATAGACTTGCATTCGCTTTGCAAGGAAATGTGTACTCTTGCATACCTCGTATCGACAGCGACGACACGTGTTGCGGTGATCTGCAGAGGGGAGACACTCACAAGGAGGACTTCAGAGAACACTTAGTTTAGCAGACATTTTGGCAGATTGAGTAGGGTACTTAGTCGCGAAGAATAATCTAATCCGGAAAGAGTGGAGACTGCTTTATCGTGATTGGATTCACTTAGTTAGCCTTCTCGATCTGGTCGGAAGGGAAATGATTCCTCTGATCGTCTGATTCTAGCTACATCACTCAATATTCGAGATCCTATATGACTCGAAGACTCACGTTTATCGACGATGCACGACCCTCCGAATCGACACGAGTAGTTGTGCTTCTTGCGAACACTGCGACGGAAGAACCCTATGATTATCGATCAATTCGTAGATATCCTTCCCGTTTAGGTTAAAAAAGTTACCGTAAACATCCAACTAGTCTACATGGGTGGAAATGATAGAAGTAACATGGTTTTAGTTTAAATGGCCGCTTGGCGATTTGTTAACGTGGTTTCGATGAAGGGGAGAGTATGTGAGTGGTAACCAACCTTTGCATCCATCACAGGAGAGTGCTCCGTAGTGCTTGCCAGTGGCCTTGTCCCCACAGATGACACAACGATCAGTCGAGGAAGAGAGAGGCTGAGAACGGAGGCAATCAAGACGAACCATTCTAATAATGAGAGAGGGAGGAAGGGGCAAGAGATGCGAAGAGGAGCTGTGCCAGGGGGGAATTGAGATGGTAGGAGTAATGAACAAGGATAATTTGGTAGGCAGGCTTATCCCACCACGCCTGGCCTAGTCTACTTTGTCCTCAGGGCGGGGGGGGGGGGAAGTAAACACGTTGTTCTTTCTCGTCAGTTGTAAGTGATGACGTGAGATGCGATCATTGAAAGGCTTATCGTCGAGAGAAGAGGAGTGAGAGAGAAGGACTCACTCTTGGATCGATAATCATAGCCTCATCTTCGTTGGTAGAGGAGGGATCATCGATCAGCGGGTCTGGAGTCTCCGTCTTGATGATCTTACGAGGCATGGAGACTGATATGAATGCGATTAGAAGCAGTTGGTTCAGAGATCGGAGTGAATGAAGGAAGGAGACGAAGAGAGTGAGAGATAAAGTGAGAGTTGAGGAAGGAAAGGGGAGGACTGGAAGGAATGCGAGTGCATTGATACCATAGACAATGGAAGGAAACACGTGATTGGGGGTTGCCCGAGAGTTCAAGCCAATGAGGGAAAAAATCGGGAGTGAAACTGAGAATAGGAATACGGAAAGGATAGGGCGTTTCTCCCACGATTCGAGGGAAAGGAAGTTTTTAGCCATCTCGTTTGCCACTTTCTCTCACTGACTCTAACTACTACTAGCACACTCGTCGCTCCTTGGCATTGCGCCACCTTGGTAGAGATAAAGAACGAGAGAGAGGGACTCCTGTCGCGATCTCCCCCAAGAGCGAGAAAGTGTACGGTAGAAGGGGTTAGAGAAGGGTTAGAACCCGAGGATGAAGAACTGCCTCTTCTAATGCATAATGAGCCCGCTGTTTGGGATAGGGATCAGTCTTGAGAAAGGGAAAGAGACAAAGAGAAGGAGAGAGAGATGGCATGAATGAAGTGAGCGAATGAACCATTCTGCCCTCCATTCCTCGTGATTCCATCGGATTTTCCTCTGCTTCCTCACTTCACTTCCTCGTTCTCATTCAATATTTTCGCTTATTTCAGTTACTGGTATCGCTGATATGGAGTAGTGGTATAGGCCGTCATTGAGAAGGCGCTAGTAAGGTCCATTGCGAAATGCGCTCGTTAATATCCACTCGACGATTGATTGTTGCTGAAACGGAAAGCCGTTGTTCGCATCGTTTTGATTCGTTCTGGTGCTTTCCGAAAGAAAACACGACTATGAAAGCGAGTATTATGATCGTGTGATTCCTCGTGATCCTATTATTTATTCATTTTTTTCCGAATCCGATGACAAAGCAATCTGTGATTGTTTTTTTGTATGTTTTCATATTCAACTTCATCGCCCTTTTTCCTTCTTATTCGACCTCATTGATCGATTCGTGGTGATGCAAATTGGTTGATTTCAGAATGAACTTGGCGATGGAGTCAGCACTGGCTGGGAGTGTGGGAGGAGGTCTCGCTTCCCGACTCTTCACTGCTGAGAGTGAGGAAGAGGAGGAGAAGGAAGTGAAGGAGGAGGAGAAGAAACACGTATCATTCCATGTCAGGCATATTATTTACTACGAATTTAATAAAAGTAACACTTTTTCAAATATCGCAAGAAACGTGTATGCAGTATACAGTATTAACAATAACGTTAGCTCATGGGAATTTGTGAAGAAATTTTAGTCTCACTGCCTCGAATATCTTGTTGAATTCTTACATTGCTCACCTCATAGCGGGGTAAGGGTCCACGACAACCTCTATTGCTACGAGTGTTGTGCTAACGAGCAGAACGCTCACGCAGTACACGGGTCTTGATGTGTATAGGCGGCCCCAGCTAAACCCCGGCTCGGATAAGTTAGGGTAAACAGAGCACCAACCTGGCTACGACAAGTCCCCCCACCCGCCCGAGTCCTCCGCGCCCCCTCCCTGCCCGTGTACGATGTCGCTCGGTGCATAGGGGGCAGGGCGATCCAATCTCGGAGCCCTCAGGACATCTTTCTGGACCCACCGACCACCCCCGAACCCCCCGTCACGACCAGGACTTCCGAGAATGCACCCTCAACGGCCGCACCATTGCATCCGAGGCTTCCATCGCCACCCTAGAACAGTCGTTCGAAGGGATTCGCTACGATGTAGTGTGCCTCCAGGAGACCAAGTCACTGACTCTCGTCGAACGTACCCTCACTGAAGGCGCCCGACTCATCCTCGGACCTAAGGTGACTGGGAAAAACGTAGGCGGAGTTGGTTTCCTCATCCACCCGCGTCTCGTCCCCTCCATCCTCTCCTTCACCGTCCACTCCCCCCGTATCGCCGTCCTCCGCATTCGAATCGGCAGATCTTCTATCTCCGTCTTCTCCATCTACGCCCCCACTTCGGCAGCCAAAATGGAAGAGCGGGAATCCTTCTTCGAGGAGGTAGCCGCAGTCTACAGTGGAGAGAAGTCATTCTACCGTATCATCGGAGGAGATCTCAATCTGCGAGCCGGCCCAAGGAGAGACTGTGACTTCGGCACCGGCCCCTTCGTCAGCGACCCCAACGGAGATCCGGATGACCTCAGAGACTTCCTCTCTCACACGCGCTCCTTCCATGCCAACTCCTTCTTCCAGAAGAAGTCGAGTAGGCGATGGACATGGGAGTCTGCGGGAGAAGCCAGAAAGACCCGTCTCGAGTTAGACCACTTCATCACAAATCGCCGCTGGATGGCCCAAACGTTTCGGTCGTGAGTGGATTCACATTCCCCTCCGACCACAGACTCGTCCGTGCTCGGATTCGCCTGGATGTGAAGATTGAGAAGAGCTAGAGATACTCTAAGAGGAAGACGCCCCGTCCCGATATTGATCCCCTTCGATACGAGGAAGCCATCCGCAAGTACGAATGGAGAACGGACCCCGATCCCTCGAAGGACTACTCCCTCTTAGCCACTGGGCTGAAGGAGTGCTCCCGAAGAACGGAAATCCCTCCCGTCCCTCCTCCTCCTCGCCTCTCAGAGAAGTCTCGCTTCTGGATCCAGAGAAGAGGACAATGTAACCGAGACCCTACATGTTCTACCTTCGAGAAGGTGATGGCACATCGGACGTGCCAGGCCTCAGTCAAGTTGGACCTCAAGGAGCACCGCAAGAGAGTTTTGCAGAAGGCCGCCGAAGAGAAGAGATCACTCAAGAAGGCGAAGCAGTCTCTCCACCAGGGACGAACGCCGATGGACGCAGTGCTGGACCGAGATGGAGAGCCGATTACCAACCGTTCGGCGATGGAGCATAGGATTCAGGAGTTCTACTCGGACCTGTTTCGATCGGACACCCAAGCTCCCCGTTGCCCTACCCCTCCGCCAACCACTCCACTGGCCATTCTTCCATCGGAGATTCGTTCCGCCATATCCCGGACGAAGAAGGATGGAGCACTCGGCCCCGACAGGATCAGCACAGCCATGCTTCGCAACGGTGGTCCCCCTCTCCACTCTCTCCTTGCGGGCCGCTTCAGCCGCTACCTCGCCGAGCAGAACTTCCCCAGCCAGTGGAAAGGCTCGAACTCCATCCTCATCCACAAGAAAGGAGACCACGCCGACCTCAACAACTTCCGCCCGATCGCCCTCCTATCCATTCCGTACAAGCTCTTCACCAAGGTGCTTGTCACTCGAATGGAACGGACGCTAGACGACACTCAGCCAGTTGAGCAGGCTGGATTCCGCCGCCGTTTTGGATGCATCGACCATATCCACACGCTGTCTACCATCATCGAACACCACAGGGAGTACCACCTTCCACTCGGTCTTGTCTTCGTCGACTACTGCAAGACCTTCGACAGTGTGGAGGTGCCGGCAGTGCTCAATGCCCTAACACGATCTGGAGTCGACTCTTCCTACGTGCAGTGTCTCGAGTCGCTGAACTCCGACTGTTACACCGAGATGAAGCCATTCGACCGACCCATTCGCATTCCGATAGGCAAGGGAGTACGGCAAGGAGATACGATCTCCCCCAAGCTCTTCACCGCCGCCCTGCAGGATTGCATGAGAGAACTTGATTGGAGCGAAGCCGGAGTCACCATCGACGGGAAGAAGCTCTCCCACCTTCGCTTTGCCGACGACATTGTGCTGCTAGGGACGGATACACCAACCCTGGAGAGGTTGCTCTGTGAGCTGGCCGAGACAGGAGAGAAGATTGGTCTCACAATCAACCGGAGGAAGACTCAGCTGATGAAGAACGAGTGGTGTCCAGGCCCCGCCATCTCACTCCACGGAGACCCTCTCCAGGAGACGGACGCCTACGTGTACCTCGGCCGAGAGCTTCGCTGCGATGGATCCCTAAGGACGGAGTTACTCAGGAGGAAGAGAGCTGCTTGGGCCGCGTTCGGGAGCATCAGAGAAGTCACATCGCAACTCCAAGACGCGAAGCTACGCGCCTCACTCTTCGACTCTCACGTCCTTCCTGCTCTCTGCTACGCCGCGGAAACCTGGCCTCTCTCGAAGACAGTTGTCTCCTTCATGCAGACTACTCATCGCGCTCTGGAACGATCCCTCATCGGTACGAGCCTTCACGCGATGAGAGAAGCGAAGCGAAGCAGTGAAGACATCCGTCGCCTCTCTCTCCTCACCGATCCAGTTGACTACATCAGGAGGGCGAAGCACCGCTGGGCTGGTCACGTTCTGAGACGAGACGACGATAGATGGTCTACGAGGGTCACTCAGTGGTTCCCCCCTCCCGATCTCACTCGACCACCAGGAAGACCACCATCCAGATGGAAGGATTCGATCGAGGAGTACGCGAAGATGCCCTATTGCACAGGACGATCCACTCGATCTTCCACTTCGAGAGCCCCATACCGCCATTGGACTACTCGAGCACGCGATAGAGAAGATTGGCGGACTTGTGATCCACGCGGCACCGGCCGTTGAAGATGGATCTTCTAAGTATCTAAGTATCTAAGTAAGTTAGCTCATGGGAATTTGTGAAGAAATTTTAGTCTCACTGCCTCGAATATCTTGTTGAATTTGAAATGGACTAATGATTTGCGTTGAAGGAATCGCCAGAATTGGCTCATGAAGATTCGGAGGAGGAGGAATTCGACGAAGGAATGATACTGGAAGAGTTCGGTGATGCAACTGGAGGTGGGATGGGCGAGTAGTGGAGTATGGATACTGTATATGGGAATGAATTCAACATCGACCACTCCAATCAAACTTCACTTTACTCTCGCTTAATTCAAAGGTGATGCAAATTAGTAAATGTGTACCTTTTGGAAGTGTGACTATGAGAGTGAGAAGATCTCTCCAGATTTCACGAAGCGTCTGGCAGCGATGCGGAATGGAATTGGAGGAGGGGGAGGACTGGGTCCGAATAGCCAGGCAAGACACGCCAGCCAAGCAAGTACGTACTCATTCTTTATTCACTGATTCTTGAAAGAATTTGAACTTCGACGACACGCCCCCTTATTCGTCGACATTAGAAAAACTAATCCGCCTAATTTCTCTCGAACGGAAATCGTTCAAACGTGCCTAAATTGACCCTGCCTCAGGAAATCAGGAAATTGCGGGTCATTTAAAGTTACCCAACAACCGTGCAAAATTTTTAAATTGGCGCCTGAACAATACCTTACCGCGAATTTGCATGAACATGCACTAAGTACCGTAATTTCAAATGCGCGGTTTGTTTAAATATTGTTTAATCGATTATGTGGGCTTAATATTGAAGTTTTTGCTGTTGAAATATATATTTCTACAACCGGGGGAGAAGCGAGGATAAAAATGGTATAGAACCGGGCTTGTGAACGCTAATTACCGCACACAGAATATTCATGTTTCAAACCTCGCGGGAAAATCGGTCTTGATCAGGGTAGCGCAACACATGTTTTGAGGTCGATTCTTTGACTTTATTGATTTTCTGAATTATTGATTTTCTGACTTTATTAGTATTGCATTTCTACTAGTCTCTTTTATGTCTATCAGTTTCAGGAATAAAATATATGCCATTTTGACGGTTGTTGGGTAACTTTAAGCTTCAAATTTTACAGTATTTATACCTCTCCTCTGCGTCTTTTGCCAAATTTCAGTTTGCAATTCACTGCTAAATAGAGAATTGGAGAAAAGGGTCAAGTGGGCGGAGTTAGGCGGTCCGATTTTCCGAATGTCGACGGGCAAGGGACCGTGCGACGATACAGTAGATCTTGTGTGTAATTTGAGCTTACCAAATATCTTTTGAATCAAATTGGCAAAATCTCTGCTGCATGCCTATAGTATTCGTAGCAATTTGATGCAAGGTATAATTTATCCACTGGCTAATAGTAGTTTTCCATTCGTCACTGTAGCTTTTCCTCTCTTCTTCCTCTCCACCCATCTCATTCCTTCGCTCGTTACCATGAATGGTAATGAGTTCGAGGCTGCGGCTCGTGTAGTGTAGACCAGTCGAACTTGGCTCTTGAATTGGGCAGTCGCGAATGGCCTCGCTGTTGTTTCATCACAGAATTCAATTTACGTGACATTGTAACCTGTCCTCTCGTTCCTTCTCCTAATTCTCCCCTTCAATGACCACTCTCGTTCCTCCCCTCTTCGATTGTTTTCTAACAGTGGAACCTTGTGGTCACTCCTCTTCCTTCTTTGCAGTATTGAATTTTGCGTACTGGTGCTCTTATTTCTTCAATGGCCACTAGCATTACAGTATGATGATTGCGCATTGATAGGAAAAAAAGTATCTTATGATAATAATTACTGCAGATGATCATTGTATCGACGTCGTCTGAAAATGTTCGCATGAAATGTTTATATATTATTGTCCCTTCGATTGCAGAGGCGGCCCTTCGTACGGCGGAAGTGGACGAGCAGAGGAAGAAGAAGAGAGTGAAGGACAGGGCAGACAGAGCTACTGTCGAACAGGTCACCTACCCTCCTGGAGATCACTGGGGAAACGAAGATGGGGGTAGATTGACAGTCTTATGGCGCGATGAGGCCATTGTGATAGACTGCCTTTGTGTTTAGAGTGTGGGGGGGGGGGGGGGGCAGAGGGGAACACTGCACTTGCGCCAGTCGAGAGAGAGAGAAGGGGGGGGGGGCTAA
The DNA here is from genome assembly GCA_036245805.1 of Pristionchus mayeri. Classification (NCBI taxonomy): domain Eukaryota; kingdom Metazoa; phylum Nematoda; class Chromadorea; order Rhabditida; family Neodiplogasteridae; genus Pristionchus; species Pristionchus mayeri. The sequence goes on along the minus strand of BTRK01000005.1, from coordinate 27,856,574 downwards.
TTGGTGCAATGTGGGATCAGAATGAGGCCACTCCGTAGGGTTACGACGCCGTTTATGATAGCTCGCGAAGGTGAAATCTCGCCAGAGCGAGTGATAGTTGTGGTGATGAGTATGGTAATGTGTATACCTTCTACGTCATCGCATTATTTTATTCTCTCTCGCGAGTATCGTGCCTGATCAGAGTGAGGGAGAGAGAGAGCATTGGAGGATGACACATTCATATTCGTGCTGCCGGAATGGGTGAGTGAGGAAGAGGTGTGATAGGAGGGAGAGTGATGGCAGTCAATTATCGATTGATGGACTCGCTCGTTGCTCCGTAGATTCATCTTCATTCCTCTTCGTGTATTATATCCGGTCGTTCCTCTCGTCCCCCCCCCCCCTGTAGATTGGCTGCTCATTTACGATGCCCTCTTCCTCTGACTGCCCGTAAGGGAGGAAGATTGGGGGATATTGATATGGACCAATTAGAAGGAAATGCGATTGGTCAGCATTTCGCCCAGTAAGAGGAATTGCACCTTTCCTTCTACGAAGATTGGATCTTGATCTACAGTTGTACTGATTTATATCTACAGTACCCATCTGGTGTCCCTTAGCTGCCCTAGTGGGTGAGTCTCTCCATCTGGAAGCTAAATGCTTCCGTTTCCGTGTGGCTGGCTCTATGCCCACCTCTATGCCCCCTCGTCTCTTCCATCTCTTCCTCCCGTTCACATTCTCTCTCTTCTCTATCCTCGACCACCTTTAATTGCTTCTCTCTGGTTAATATTCGTTCCTTTCGTTCGTCCATTCACTGAACATATGGTTCTCACTCTATACATTTCTGTTCTTTCATCCTTCATTTTGCCGGCACGAAGCCCATTATTCCCCCCCCCCTCGCGTGTTTGAATTTTAAGTGATGCGAACGAAAACAGAATAGACTCTTTCGTGTGGTTTCTTGCTGTGGAATTCCACTCGCGATTACACACTACTCTGATTTGAATTCAAATTCTCGCTCGATTTCTATCTGCCCTTCCTAGTGAATGCCAGATTAGCGAGGTGACCTGTGCGAATTACTCATACGCGTTTCAAGGTTTTTCTTCTATTCACTCTATGTCTTCATTTCCGATAGTACCTCGTCTCAGTGACCAGTGAGAGTGAAGAGAGGGAAGGGAGGGAAGGGAGCGGAAGAAAGCTTCACCTACTTTATTATTACCTCCACCCATGCAGCAGTTGGTTCCACCTCTCCATAGCGGGTTTAATTCGGGATCTAAGTGATGGCCAGGCAAGGATTGAATAAGTGTGGATGGGAAGGACTTGCTTGGGCTGGTGCGCAATGGGGAGAGACTAAGTAGGCGATTCAATTTCCATCTCGAAAAAGTTCTCATAATGCGTGGAGCAGCAATTGCTTTTCCATACAAGGGATGTTCTCAATTCATTTTTTCATGTGTAAAAGAAGCATGGAATGCAGTTGGGATTGTTAGAGGGAATACGGCTCCGCTTCGCTTCTCTGTCTCCCCTTCTTCATATTTTTCTATCGTTGGCCCGCGTGACCATTCAGAGATTCATAGCCCCCACCCCATTTGAAGAGGGAAGACTGGAACCGGGGTATTCATCTGATCTCCCGCATAGTTGAGGTGATTGATGCCCATGAGAAGAAGAAAGGTCCTTACTATTTATCACTATTCTCTCACTGCACTCCCCCGTTTTTCTGATATCTCTCGCTACGAGGAGTAACACGCGAGAGGGGAGAAGGGGGGGGGGGGGGGATCAGAAAGAGAGAGGGATCTCCACTGGCCATCAATCTCGGCTGATATCCAAACAGTGAGAGATCACGTATCCTTTTCTCTGCCTTTTCCCCCCACTTTCATCTCCTCTGTATCATTCATCCCATTCCTTTCTCTACCGTCCTTCGCCGTATCTTTGCCTGTCTGTAGCACCCCTTTGTAGGTAGAGAGAGGGGAAGCTGTACTCTGAAAGGACAGTCAGCCTAGAGGGGAGAGGGGGGCTTCTCATTGCTGAATTAGTCAAGGGAACTGCCCTTGGAGCATCTGACCTCCAGAACACGCGCTCTTGCACCTGTCAGACAGGGCGGCATAGTATTGTAAATTACGATGACGAGATCTCTAGAAACCGTCCCTCAACTTTGCAATTTATGTAGAGTAGCTCTCGTTCCTCCACTCAATCTGATGAAATGGCGAAGAAAGGTGGGAGTTCTTCTCATCCAGACTACTCATCCCCTTTCAATCTCGTGATGAACACTGTAATTCCTCCTGATTGCATCCCTGGGCAATGCCCGATTGCCCTTGGAATGCCCCCCCCTCTCTCGTCAATTCGTTCGCCTCCCCCAGAGACGGTCTTTCCTCCTCCTTCTCATCACTCCAATTTTCGAGTTTCGAATGCGCTTTAATTTGATAGCTCTTGAATTTTCCTCATTTACTTTTTCGTTGGACGAATCCTTAGGCTGTTCTCAATAGGATCTCCCATGGCAGCTGCACCGCCATCGCATTGAATGCTCAGTTTTTTCTCGCCTAGTGCAAGATGTGGTGGTAATGTATGCACTTGAGAGAGAGGGGATTGGCAGGGCGGAAGGAGGAATAGCTCGTGCCCTTCCTCCCGAGAGAGAGAGAGAAGGGAGTAGATCACGAGAAGGGCGAGACTGGAGAGGTCTGTCAGTTCACGGTTCGTCAGTGGGAGAGGGAAGAAAGAGAGTATCCTCGTGCTTTCCTTGTAGATTATGGGCTCAAACTCATAACGAATCTCTACCTTTCACGCTACACTTGCTCAGTTATTTGCCAATAATAATTAATGTAATGCCTAAAGGGATGTTGATTGAGGTGCTCGATCCTCGCACTCGTCTCGTTCTCTTTCGACTACTGCAGAGAGGCACACTTGAGAGCATCAACGGGTGCATCTCCACTGGAAAAGAAGCCAATGTGTACCATGCACGCTCCGGCAACACCAGGTACCGTACCCATGAGCATACTGTATCTCGATACAGTAAGATCGATTGGCTTGTTGCAGTATCGCCCTCAAGATCTACAAGACGTCGATCCTGACGTTTAAAGACCGTGAACGATACGTCGAGGGAGAATACAGGTGAGAAGGAAATATCGATTGATTGAGAAGGAAGAGGTGGCAAATTGAATGATGAGAGTGGTGATGCGAGATCAAAGGTGGTGGAGTGATTGTGTTAAGATCTAACGGGCTGTTGACTGGACTCGGAGAGGGGGGGGGGGGTGAAGAGGGGAGGGAACAACGAGCCAAGAGGAATGAATTGGCATTTGATTATGCGATTATATGGTCTATCGTAATCTTCCTTGATACTCTTGCCGTATTCTGAACTATCACATACTTTATTGGATTGACTACGACCCAGAATTCACATTTTTCCATGAAATGTGCGATTTTATGTATCTAATAATTTGTTGCTTGTGTATTGTGTGTGGTAGACGATGAGAGTGATTGGACACACGAAATGTTCATGCACTGGCTACTCGGGATCTCTTCTTATTTACTTTTACATCTTGTTGAGATTCTCGAGGGTCTGAAAGAGACACGTGTACATAATACTAGATGAATAAGTACCTGATATGCTCCATCATCAGGCGGCGCCTCTTGCAGTTTACTCTTAGGTGGTGGGTCCTTCGCCTCAGATTCCAACTGGGAAATATTGGCTCGAGAATACAGTATCTCTCGCTCACCTTCGACTTGGTGTTATCCCCTTCGCCATCTCCTTTCTCCTTATCTCCTTTCTCCTACAATTGAAATAGATTGAAGAGAAGAAGTTCTTCTATTCACCTTCTCTTCTTTCTCTTCCTTCTCCTTTTTTTCATTCTCCTCCTTCTCCTTCTTTTCTTTCTCCTCTTTCTCCTTCTTCTCCTTCTCTTCCTTCTCTTTCTTCTCTTTCTCTTTCTCTTCTTCTTCTTCCTTCTTCTTCTTCATCAAATCCACTGCTGCCTCGACATTTCCCAATGTCTGAATATTCCATCACGATTCCATTCCTCTAATCATCTCTTACTTCATAATTGCCATCATCTGGTTTCTCTTCCTTCTTTGGATCCTCTTTCTTCTCTTCCTTCTTCTCTTCCTTCTTCGATTCCTTCTTTGATTTCTTCTCTTCTTTCTTCTCTTCTTTCTTCTCTTCTTTCTTTTCTTCCTTCACTTCATCCTTCTTCTCGTTCTCCTTCTCAATCATACTCACTCTTCTTCCTCATTCAATTCCTTCTTCACCTTTTCTTCGGAGGAAGGAGGTTGTGGCTTGGCTACAGGTACTGCTGCTCCCCCTCCAGAAGAGGGCTGATTGGGGAGCTTTTTGACTGGTTCTGCAAGGTGCACCATATCACTGTCAATGGTATCTTTCCCACCCTTGGAAGCTGCTTTGGGTGCGTTGGCCGCCTTATCTGCTGCTATTGCACTGGGGGATGCGTTGGTCTTCCCCTGATTGCAATCTTTGATCTACTTAATCAATGAAATGGAGACCTTCTTCTTAGAGCAACCAGTGAGTATTGGAAGGATGAGTAGAGAAGAGAGCACGATACATTGCAGAATCTAGAGAAGTCCTCTAAGATTCATCGGGGAGGATTCCAATTGTACTTGTGACAGCGAAATAGTCGAGAGCGAAGCTTCTATCCAACTCATCGCCTCACTGAAGATACATGTTCGATAGAGGGAAGAGAGATAGGGGAATACCTGAACAGAGGAGACGACCACTAGAGACGATATGAAGGGAGACAAGTGAATGGAGGGAATGGAGAATGGGAGTGAGGCAGGAAGATGAAATAAATATCCCTTCGTTTACATATTTATTGGATTTGTTCGCAAATCGATTGCACACTACTGTAGCACGGAATGTTTGGGAACTGGTTGAAGACTAGGATCTCAAATGGCGCCTTGTCTAGAGAATAAAACAAAAAGAGAGTATTATGGGCTCTCCATTCCGAAATTAGATCCAATTCCTAAGGAGAATTGAGAGAGCATTGCCTTTATCCCTCTCCTCTTCCATTTCGTATTTTCCTTTCAATTTCTCTGTCATTCAATTGTCAGTAATATCGATTAGTCCATTCCAGATACCGTAATGGGTACTGTAAGCACAATCCGAGGAAGATGGTGGCAGTGTGGGCGGAGAAGGAGTTCAGAAATCTCGTGAGTTCTTTTTGTAGAAACATTTATTAATTTGTTTTCATTTAACTCGACTAATGGAATGATTATAGCTGCGAATGCACGAGGTTGGTCTGCGAGTCCCTCGTCCCATCATGCTCAAAGGTGAGGAGAGAAGGGGGGGAGGGGGGGGGGGTGACTGCGAGAATGCACCTATCGGGGAGCACTCAATGAGTACGCCCCGATATGATGAACGAGACTAGTATTGTGTTTCTGAATTCTCCCAATATTCTTGCCGCAATGCTCCATCTCTCAGGTCACGTTCTTCTAATGGAGTTCGTGGGCAAGGATGGATGGCCGGCGCCCCTTCTCAAGAATGCAGACATCAATGCTGAGGTGAACGGCCGTCTTTATTTGCAGTACTCTGCCATCAACGATGCAACACTGCATTCCACATAGTTTGACCCTTGAAATGAATGGGTTGTACGCAGGGATTATCTAAGTTTACGTAGCTTAAAGCTTGCAAATGGCATTGTGAGTGGTGTGGTTGCAGGAGGCAGAGAGTGGTTTCCTCTCCGTGGCATGGGCCATGCGGAGACTGTACAGAGAGTGCAAGCTGATCCACGGAGATCTCTCCGAGTACAACATGCTATGGATGGACGGAGAGGTACCCATTCACCTTTCCGTTGTCGTGAGTTGATCTTTGATCTCTGCAGGTGTACATCATCGACGTCTCTCAATCCGTCGAGCACGACCATCCACACTCACTCGAATTCCTCAGGTGAGCATCTCCCCCATTGCATCATTTAGTGAGACAGTGTCCAAGTGCATGTGTAATATTTGAAAGGGATTCGGGAAGTATTGTATCATTCCCCATTTGGCCCGCTAGCGTGTTCTAAAAGGATGAGGCGCAACAAATTGCAAAGGAATCAACCCCGTGTCCTTTTTTACGATCCAACTGGTCATGGGGGAATGGGGAAGTGAAGAGGGGAGGGAGGGGAAATTGAAGTGAACTCGACTGCTTTACTCCCATGTTTTGTCGGTGACTCTTGACACCCTGTCCCTGGCAGTCTCGGTTCCCCTTTGATATTCCTCCTCGTTACTCCATCCCACTCTTCACTTCTGCCCCACCCCCCTCCACCCATCACAGATGATATCCCCAGAGAGGGAATGGGGAGGGAGGGAGAGAGTAGAGGGGAAGTGATACAACAAGGGTATCCATCATATCAGAGGGAGAGGCCAGTAGAGGCGAAGGCGACATCTCGTAGCCGTTTTCCATGTTTTTCTGTCCTTTTTTTCTTGGTGTACCATCTCTACTATCTACGGATTTTAAATATACTTTTTAGATGCTAATGAGTTGTGCATTGCAGAGTGGATATCTCGAATGTGATTCGTTTCTTCCGTGAGAGGGGATCGCCAGTGATCGGGATGAGATCTCTCTTCGAATTCATCGTCGACCCATGCATCGATGAGAAGAAGGGAGAGGAGATACTCGAGAAGAGGTCAGCTGCCAGAGTGATGTCAGAGGGAAGAGGGACGAGTAGGGGGAGGGGGATCAAGCATCGCCTCATTCCTCCTTCTATATTCCTTGGCGATAGTGATTGCATCTTCATCTTTCTCGGCAGCTTTGGGTCTGGACCATTGGTACACCAGTTACTCTCTTGAGTTACTCTCGAGTATCTGTGTATTCTTTCTCCTCCTTTTTATCTCGCTAAAGCGTCCCGCCACTCTTGATCTCAACGCGAGTTATCACGCTGAAACTACTCGGCATCCTATTGCCTCTCCTCTGACAAAAACGATGAATGGTCTCACGGGATTCCAGATTTACGAATCGATTGAAACCAATCTCTTGTATGTTTTCCCTCTCTGCTCCGTACATGTAACATTTTTGTAATGGCATGGCAAGCAATCCATTCATCATCTCCTGTTATTCCATTCATCCCCTTCCTCTCCTTTCTTCACCTTCACTTCTCAGCCTTTTTCTCCCATTTTTCTGTGCTCATTCCCAATGCGATTCGTAAATATTCAAGCGGTAGAGAAGCCTCTGAAGGGCGAACGAACGATGGCCCAGATGAGAGAGAGAGGGAAGAGACGAGTAGTGACGTTCACTCCCTTCCGCTACAATCGAGAAAGGGGTTTCCCTTTCGCCTATAGTATAATCAGCATGAAGTACTGTAGTGCTATTATCAAAGGAAATCTGAGAGAACCGAGATACGTCCGTACAAGGAAAACTTAACCTATGCTGAAAATGTGTCCATAGGGGTACTTTTTCAGGTAGATCACGAAATCGACCTTAGGAAGCCGTATCTCTGACCCCTCATTCCCTGTGGCGCGCCTCAACGGCGATGTCGGTTTTTCTATATTTTGAACGGCTCATCCTAACCCCGTACATATATAGTAATTCTGAAAGATCTCTTCGAGATAAGTATTTTTTCTGTTGGAAGAGAAGGGCTAGCTCATCTGTGAAAAAAGTTACGGTCATTTGAATGTTCAAAATTGATGCCATGAAAAACTGGTGCTCGATAACAACCCAATTTTCTTTTCATTCGATTCCTCGTGCAATTTTACCCCTGAGCGCAAATTTAAATGAAAATCGAAGGGGACGTATTCGACGAAATTTTCGAAAGAATATGGCGAAGTCGAGATTTTTTAGCCGAAAATTACGATTTTTGCGCCTACAAATTTTCTTTCATGTTTTGGCGAGGAAATATGTGCAAATTCGTTTTCTACGGGGCAAAATACGCCAGAAAAAATTTAACTCGGCTTATTCTGAGATTTTCGATTTTTGGCTCAAAAACAGTGATTTTTCGATGATCGAAAATCTCAGAAAAAAGCCAAAAATCGAAAATCTCAGAATAAGCCGAGTTAATTTTTTTCTGGCGTATTTTGACCCGTAGAAAACGAATTTGCACATATTTCCTCGCCAAAACATGAAAGAAAATTTGTAGGCGCAAAAATCGTAATTTTCGGCTAAAAAATCTCGACTTCGCCATATTCTTTCGAAAATTTCGTCGAATACGTCCCCTTCGATTTTCATTTAAATTTGCGCTCAGGGGTAAAATTGCACGAGGAATTGAATGAAAAGAAAATTGGGTTGTTATCGAGCACCAGTTTTTCATGGCATCAATTTTGAACATTCAAATGACCGTAACTTTTTTCAAAGATGAAAAAATACTTATCTCGAAGAGATCTTTCAGAATTACTATATATGTACGGGGTTTGGAGTAGCCGTTCAAAATATAGAAAAACCGACCTCGCCGTTGAGGCGCGCCACAGGGAATGAGTGGTCAGAGATACGGCTTCCTAAGGTCGATTTTCGTGATCTACCTGAAAAAGTACCCCTAGGGACACATTTTCAGCATAGGTTAAGTTTTCCTTGTACGGACACTGCAAGGAATATCTCAATTCTTTCAGAATTCCTCTGTTATTCTCTTGTTCATAATATATTCCATTATCTCATCTGCGAGGTTCCCTATATCTCATGGTACCACTAACCTCCGATCGTCAAATGGTTTGCATGTGATCGTTTGTTAGTTTGCCCTGATCTGCCCTCCTCTCTCTCTTTCTTAATCTCCCCACTCTTCTTGATTCACTCCCATCTCCACTACTTCCCTTCCCTCATCAACCTCTTAGTCAGATTGACTCATTCACTGACTATCCCGCCCTCTCTCCCTCTCACTTCTCTTACCTGCCCCTCTCTCTCTCCTCCTCTCTTCGTCATTCTACTTTTTTCCACTGCCCATTCCTCTCCTAACTGCTCTTCTTCTCTCCTTCGGCTGGAACAGCACAGTCTTATCATCTCCATCTTCTTGCGGGCCCATTCCACTCCTTTTTCTGCATTCTTACACTAGTGCAGCATTTCTTTGTCTTGATTTCGCCACTCCTTCCGCCCTCCCTTCACCCCTCCCCTCTCTTCCTTCCTCTCCTCAGCTTCTCGTTCCTTCTCCTCCTTTTCTTACACGGCTCGACTTACCTGAGAAGAAGAGTGATAGGATTGAGGGAGTATTGGAGAAGGAAGGACAGGGGAAGAGGTGGCTCTCGCATTTCCATTCTCCCCCCCCCCTCCCCCTCTCCCCCTCCCTCCTCTCTCTCTCCCACAATCGAGAGGGGAGCAACTACAGCTGTTTCCAGTACGCAATTCCACTCCGTCGATTCTCATATCATTGTTGTTTTTCATAGAATTTATAATATTTTGCTAAATTTATTCGCTGGTATCTTGTTGATCTCAATAGAGTCTATTATTTACCAAACAAATGGAGTACTCAAGTATTTTCACCCCGATCGACTGTCCTTATTCTGCTGTTGTTCACGTGTTTCCCTCAATTCGCCTTTCTTTTTCCTCCCCTCCTACCTGTGTTTACTCCTCCCGATGCTCGCTTCACTGCACTCGGCATTTCAACCTGCCCATGCTCCTTTTCTAGAAGAATGGCGCAGCTTCTCTTTCCTCATCCCTACTCTCTTTGTGGATGCAGATCCCCTGCTGTAGAGGAACAGAACATTCGCAATTTTCCACCCATCGAAGTTGATTCAGAGAAAATTGAGAGAAGGCTCTCGAGAATCGTCGATGATTGATTCCAGCCATTGTTTTCCCTTCGATTCAATCGACCTTTTAGCGTGCTTATTTTTCCTTCCCTTCCTCTTTCCCTTCGTCATTTCATTCGTTGTTCTCTCCTCGATAGGAATCATTGCCCGTCTCGCAATTTATTCCGCTCCGGCTCATAGCCTTCCTTTCGTTCACAGAAAGGAATCATCTATGTCCTTTTCCTGTAGTTTCCTCTCACAATTATCCTTTGGGCGTCTATTCAAAATGAGTTTACATTCGTTCTATGTTTAATTGGTGCATGGTCAATCAGACTTCCTCGTGAGAGGGCGGGCATCGATTTCATCGAATCGTCGAAGAGCCTTGCGAATCTCGGCTATTGTGACACTTCGATCCCTCTCTTTTTCCGTTGTCTCTCCTTCTCCAGATCCTCTTGATCGTCCTTTCTCTCTGTGTCCTCGCTACAAAAGTGTGAGTGAATCCCCCTCTGTTTACCTGCTGGTGCTCTCGTTCTCCATTTCAATAGAGAGTCCATAGACCTCTCGAGGGAGGAAAGGATGTTCCCTACCACTCCCCCTCCCCCCATCCATCCCTTCTCGGAATAGTGAAAAGAGAGAGGAATGCAAGTGATACGAAGCACTTTCTCAATTTGGAACACTGGCTCGAATTGTGCATAGACTACACGGTCGAGCTGTAAAATATTTGAATTCGGTCGATTTTGCACTAAGACGCTGTGATTTTTGTTCTCCCTGGTTCCACTTCCCTCTATCAATCAATCACTCAGACGACTCGAAAGATGCCATTCATTAGCCACTTTTGAACAGAGAGCAAAGGCTGAGAACGATTTATTGCTTATCGTTTTAGGTTTGAATGTTTCGGCTCTCCTTTCTCTCCACGCACGATTACAGGTCGAGAGTTGCAACCAAGCACTCTCTTTGTTCGCCTCTCCCCTCTGCTCCTCCTCCTCCCCTCCCCCTCTCTCCTCGCCCCTCATCGAGATTAGTGGTTCTTATCTGGAATGGCTCGTCTAATCGACGGTCTTCTCTCTCCCTCTCCCCCTCTCTCTTTAAGTCCGTTTACGCTCCGTTTCACACATGTATGCAATATTCAGCATTGTGTTGTTCGAGAAAGTTTCTCTTACGTCCTTTCCCTTTCATTGCGGCGATTCTAAAGTAGCTTGTGTTGGACTATGTATATCTCTTGATTTGGATCAGATAACGTCCTTCCTCACTTCAGATCCCACGACCTCTTCGATGACGATGCCCTCTTCTCGAAGGTGTTCATCGCCCACAAACTGGACCACGTCCTCCACTTCGAGAGAGACGCCGAGTTGATACAGGAGGGAAGGGAGACGAACAACCCTTATGAGACCATACTCTCCAAGGTGAACGAGCTGATGTTGTATCACTTGAAATTATGAACTACAATTAGGTTTACCATGACCGGAACTGCAAACGTACATAAAATATATTTCCCAATTCAATTTTTCTTGCAGGTCGAAGTGGTGAAGGGAGATGAGGTTTTCGAGGATCTCAAGAAAGAGAAAGGAGAGGAGAGTGAGGGTAGGTCAACCAGGCATACTTACTTATTTGGTCGAAAAATGTTGAGAAAAATCTATTTGGAAGCTATTAACGTATAGAGTAATAATGTCTTCTTTTCAGGCGATACAGAATCATCTTCGGATGGTTCCTCCGCCTCGGATTCAGATTCTGAAAATGGAGAGGAGAAGGAAGTGGACCCCAAATTGGCCATGTACACCAGGAAGAAGAACGAGACTGTCGATGAGAGGAAGGTGAGCAGGACTACATCATCACTAGGCAATGAAGGCATTTTGGATAGGGAAAGATACGTTTACTAAATACATCTACTATTTTCCAAACCAAAATAGTACAAACTAAAGACATTTGAGAACATCCTACAAAAATTATAATTGCTACAATACGAAGGTTCTTGAGGAGCGTAAGAAGGCAGTGAAGGAGGAGAAGAGAGAGGGAAGACAGAATAAAATCCCGAAGCACGTGAAGAAGAGAAAGGCGAAGATGAACAAGAAGTAGATGAGATGGAGCAACCATCGATCCATTCATCTCCTAATCCCCGTTCTACAACGTGCCCTCTCCCTCCATTCTCGGGTCTCCCAATTGTTATCAGTTATTCTCATCCATCCCTTTGTGAGTCACTCCACAGTATATCAGAGTAGGGATAAGCATATAGAAAGAGGGGGGCGATTCCCCTTCCTGTGTTACTCACAGTCCCTTTTTGTTGCTTGTGCTGTACTGTCCCTTTTCCTTCTCCTCCTCAGTACCAAATGGAGACTTTCTCTCTTCCTCTCCCTTTCTCTATGTGGTCATAGAAGTGAGAGGCCACTTTTCCCCTTGGCATCTTTACTCGCAATCATTCAATCAAGGTTGCTAGAGAGCAAGACCAACCCCAATGCTTTTGTTGCCCTCATTCTTTCTCCCTCAAACTGTTTGCTGTTGTTTTACCTGTTTTGCTCTTATCGACCTCATAGGTTGATTGTTACGTTTGTTGACTGTTTTCGTTTTGTTCGGTATAAAAACATTCTTGAAATTTAGCTTCGAAAGTATTTAGTCAAGAGGTTCCCTGACCTCGTGAAGTATCTCTAATTCATATGTTTCATGCACGTCCTTGTGATTATTCGGTGCCATCAATATAGGGATTGGATTGCAGCGATTAGTATCGATCGATCGAGTGAGTGGATGGGAGCACAATGAGTACAAGCACAACTACGGGTCCCCCTCGAGGAGAGAGAACCTCTCCCAAACCAAGCACCACCCAACAGAGGATCGATGAGGTACGGTAGGGTGAACCTCCCCGGAATACTGTAGTGGAAGGAATCGAGAAATGGGTTTATTATGATTGATTATGATAAGGGTAGATGTCTGTCTCAGGTGCTTCGTCGTAAGGCGGAGGCTGAGAGGAGAGTGGCAGAGAGGAGAGAAGCACTCAAGCAGGAACAGATGAACAAGCTGGAGAAGGTGAGGGGAAGGGAGGAGGGACGAAGACAGTTAGGCATCCATAGGGCATCCGTTCGATTTGATTGAAACTAGAGCTGAAGTGATTTGCACGACTTATATTTGTACTTGATTAAGTTAGGAACTTTTTGAAAGTAATAATTTTAGCTTGATTAAGTAGTAGAAGAAAGAAAGATATAAATGGTTGATCTAGATTCGAATGAGGGAATTTGCAGATCAATGCATTCCGCGAGCAAGAGAAGAGGGAAAGAATGAGGAAGAATGCAGAGAAGGAATTGATGAGACAGAAGGAAGCACTCGATAGGAGACAGGCTCAATTGGAGGAAAACCAGAAGAAGAAGGAGGTATCCACTACTTTGAGCAGTTAGAGATAGTTTTACAATTGTATTCCATGCTTCACTCTGTGGGTTGCATTATCTCTTGCCAGTTCTTTGCGCGATTCAGTCTGGGAATATTCAAAAATATGACGAGGATTTATTCCAGATGAAATAGTGCTCCTTCTAAATATCCCTCCATTGCAGGCGATTCTGGCAAAAGCTCACGCAGCCACGTCGAGAACAGCCAACAAGGAGAACAATAAGGTGAGCGAGTCGAATTTGTTTTGGGTATGTACAGGAATATTGCATTTGATGGCTACATGTGTGCATTTTTTCATCACAACGAACGTTTCTTTAAATAAGTCCCCTCCATCTCTTACTCCGTTGATTTGAGAAGTCTTTCGCATTCGGCAGTTCGACTCCTCGCGAGTTGGCCTATCTGCAGACACTGAGCAAGGAGGCCAAAGTGTACGATAAGAAGCTCAGACCAGAACCGGTGAGTGGAGAGGGAGAGGAAATATGAGTGGGTTATTCATCTGATGGAGAGGTTGCTTCGAAGGATGCCTACGTAGTCACGGATAGAAAATACAATTTTCTTTGTGTATTCATCCCCGAAAAAGTAATAGGCAATGAGTTTTTCTTCCTTTTCTTCGGCTGTCATTTCTATTCTGTCCGTTTCCGTCTCTTGCCGGATACGAGAACTGAATAATAGGGAGAAGAAACGGAGACGAGAGAAAATATTGATGGATTCCTGTATTTCCACCCTCTCTCTTTCTAGTTCATCTATTATGGAATCAAACTTTGAAGCTGTGAGCTAATTGTCTTCAAGTAGGATATTCTTTCGAGGGGTTTCCCTGGTTTCCTTCCTTCTCCTTTTCTCTCCTCTCTGCTCCCTTCCTTTCTCTCTCACTCTCCATTTCAGCCACTTCATTCCCTACGTTTTCTCATGCAAAATACCTTTCTTTTTTTCACACGTGTTGAGTGGGGGAGGCATTCTTCTGGTCTCACTCTATGGTTGCAGCTTTCTCCCTCTCGTCTTCGTCCTGCAGCATCTGGAGGGGCAACGACGACTCCCAATGCAATGACCTCCTCGGTCTACGTCTTCTCGCCCCCTAGAGAGGTAGGCCACGAGTGAGGGGAATAATCCATCTTTGAGTTTCCCTAACTTTATGTTAGTCCACTAAGCATGGCAGCTTCACACATCTGTGAGATTGTTTGACTGCACACTGTCGGTATTTTTCGAATTTCATTCGTGTAATATGTGACGCACGAATAGAGGTAATATTAATGGATAGATTGGACGCGACTCCCCTCCCCCCCTCTCACTCTTATTCCTTCCCTCCCACAGATTCGTCCCTCTCCCCGAGTCTTCTCTCGTATTCGATCGACGGTCACTTCATCAGCCCCCTCTAATCAATCGGGAGGAATGGGAGGAGCGATGACTCAGGTGAGATCTCTCCCCTTCCTTCATTCCTTCCATTCATGTCGTTCGTCCAGCACTTGTAAAACTATTTTTAGTTTTTTTGTGTAGAGAGTATATGTATTCTTAATTTCGGTTTTCCCTTACTCATTTCTTTGAGACTGTTAATTTCGTCTGTCCTACAATCTTCTTTTCGAAATACTAAGACTGAGAAGTATATATACTATATCCTTCTCTTCAGTCGATGCACGTCTCATCGTCCTTCGCCCATTCTCAACCTCGTCCTCCCCTTCCCCGTGCTGCACGACCCACTGGCCCCACCCCCACGAGGGCCCCTCGGGCTGCCACTGCTGCTGCCACCACAGGGAAGAAGAGGTACGGAGGGATGGGGGGAGATGAGATACTGTAGTGAACAATGACAAACAATGACAAAGTCTACCGAAAATTTAGTACCAAGGTTGTTTTTTTTGCAGAGAGCCGCCAACTCGCCGCACGGCGACTGCAGCGGCCTCTCCCTCTCCTTCCCCTGCTGGAAGATCCCTCCGTCCGAGGGGAGCTGCAGCCGCAGCTGCTGCATGCACGACCACGCAGCCAGCCACTCCCTCGCCCCTCACTGTAACTACCAATCAGGTGAATAGCTAGTTAACCATTTGGCCATTGAGAATTCGAAGAGCCATTAATTATAACACATAGTTTCAAAGTGGATAATTTTGACTGTTAACTTCTCGAAGCAATGAGTATGATGCAGGAGGTGACGTCATCATCATCCTCTCTGCAAGTGGAGAACACGCCTCCAGCCCCCCCTTCCGAGGACTCAGATGCTGGATTCAGCGAGGGTTCGTACGAACGAGCGGGCAGTGAGAAGAGCACTCCCGTCCATGGAGTGGAGCAGACTATCGAGGAGGAACTTACTCCCAGGTATGAGAGAGAGGGAAGGGAGGCAATCGATGAGCTATTCGAAGGTATTCATTGCAGAGAGGAGCAGCCAGCAGTCACTCTTCCTGCTGAGTTCGTGGAGGCTCCAGCAGAGTCCGTGGAGGAGGAGTCTGCAGCAGCTGCAGTCGTTCCCTCGACTGTCGCAGCTGCAGTCCCTCTGGTGGATCCTCCGACCTCCCTTCCGACTGCAGTGAATGCAGTAGAGGACGTGGTCGAGTTGGACTACTCTGCTCCTCTCGTCGACGTCGCCCAGACTCCCGTCGTAGAGGCAGAGTTGGTTGAGGAGAAGGAGGAAGAGACTCCCCTCCCTGAGGAGATCAATCACGAGACCATCCTGCACCCTACAGTACCCCACGAGGTCACTGAGGAGGCCCCTACCGTACCCCAAGAAGTGTCTGCCCCCGAGGAGACTACTGTACCTCAACTCCCTCAAGAGGAAGTCATATCCGAGGAGAGTGGACCAGTTCCCGATTGTTCGGAGGGAAAGTCAGAAGAGAGGAACCTACTCGTGGACTTCTCAGAAATGGAAGTAGATGAGAAGAGAGAAGAGGTCTGCCATTTCATGACTTTTATTCTGTTTCACTCTTAGAAATTTTGATTAATATGTTTTTAAAAAATCAGTGGCGTTATGAAATTGTAAAATTAAATAGATAAAAATAGTAGAATGGCGATATTGCAGGACGAGGCGACTCCTCTGGTGGAAGAAGTGACTCCCATTGGAGAGAAAGCCATGAGTCTGGCAGATGAATTGGGAGCTGTGATGGGAGAGAAGAGAGAAGAGAAGGAGGAACAGAATCTCATCCAGATTGATGAGGTGAGAAACACAGGGAATGATGGAGGAGAACGAGAAGACGGTGAATATGCTAGTTTGCATGTTTTAACAGATTTTGGTAGTATTGATTGATTGACAGGTTGTCAACGATGTCCTTCTTCCTTCCCTCGCTGAGGATATGGGAGTGAACTCATTGGCTGACGAACTACAGCAAGCACTCGGAGGAGTAGTGGAGAAGAAGGATGAGCAGAGGAGAGAGGTACGGTAGACACGATTTATACCGACAAGAGCTTCTCATCACGCTCATTTCCAGCCGCGCAGCCCACAAGATTTGCCTTGGTTGATCTTTGATCTCTCCTCACTCACTTACTCCCTTCAGTTTCAGCCTCCTCTTCCCTCTTCCTCTCCCACTCCTTCTTCTCACGAGGAAGGCACTCTCTCAGCCCATCCCTCCACTTCCTCTCTCCCCTCTGGATCATCGTCAGGAACAGAGGTATGCTCCTCCTCCTCCGTCCCGCCCATCCATCGATTGCCTCCCCCCTGCTCGCCTACCGTATCATCCAATCCCCTTCTCCCTACCGTATCCTCATCGCCATCGATCGATTCGATGACGATGTCAGCCTCCTCCTCTTCCTCTTCGCTACTTTTCCTCGTAAGATCACACCGATTTCGCAGTTGGTGCCAGTGTCGTCATAGTGTAGTCGAGTCGGTGTGCTCTCAACTACTGTAGTCTGTAGTCTGATCTTTGATCTTTCGCTTCCTTCCTCCTCCCACATCTTTCTGCTCGCATTCAATTTTACGCGTGCCATCTAGCATCAGTTCATCAGCATGGTAGATCACTCCTGTTGCTCATGCATGCTCGTTTTAGCTTCTGCTCTTTCCATCTGCTGGAGAGAAGCTGTGGCTTACTGTAGTGCGGATTGAATGTTTATTGATTGATGCAGTAATGAATAGCGTTCATTGCAGTCGGGTGATAGTTCTCCGAACACTCGTAGGAGGAGGACGGAGGAGAAGAAGGCAGAGATGATGAAGCAGTCGACCATCCTGGCCATGGCTGACAGTGCAGCCAAGGAGAGGGATGAGAGGAAGGTACGCTACTCACCACTACTCTCCATCCACACTGACCTACTCTCAGGCGCGTCTGGCGGCTATCATGAACCGCACTCGCGCGGGAGGGGCGCCGCCTGCAGCAGGAGCGACTGCCTCTTCCACGATGACGTCATCGATCACTGGATCGATATCGGGAGAGTCGGCGGCATCCTCGGTGCTGGCCAAGATCGCCCATATCACGAGCAACCCCAGGATTATGCAGGTGAGGAAGAGACGAGATGGAGCACGTAGGGGAATGGAATGATGTCTAGTCCTATTGAATGGGGAAGAATGGTCTTGTTTAGGTAGCAGAGAAGACGGGTTCCTCTACGGATCTGCGAATGGGCGAATTGCCCGGAGCAGTGCCTCAATACTAGTCGACTACCGTACTCTCACGGTGCATCGCCCACTGTATCCTGTGGATATTGATCTTCTTTCTACTCTAGGATTCCCAATTGTATCACTACTCACATCCATCAGCCTCTCAACTTCTCCGTGATCTACTCTCAGTCGAAGCATTAGTATCGATTGACGCATTCTTTACTTACCGTATCTTCTTTTGCGCACAGTTCTCAGCTTATCCAAATCGATCCTATTGATCAACTCTTGTCCTCTCGGAGCGATCAATAACGTAGTCCACTCCATTCGCTCAATCAACCTTTCAACCAAGTGTATTACTCGAGTGACATTGCTCTAGTAGAGAATTCAATTGCTAATCAGAGACTATATTTTATTGATAACTTCTTGTAAATTGTTCGTAATCCGACACTCCGCGGGCTCGAGATATCGCAATTACCATTTGCTCATTCATTTATGTTTTTGTCTACTTTACGTACACTTGTATCTTCACGCGCCCAGTCCATTGCCTTCCCCTCCCAAATTCAGCAAATGATTCAGTACTCCCCTCCATCCCAAATATTCACCAATGCTTTATCCATTTCGTGTCCACTATTTCTGGTAAATATATGAGTGACTATCTGAGAGAACTGAGCAATTTCACCTATGTGCCGTACAGCAAAAAATAAAGTGTTGATTTTAAGATACCCCTCGGCGTAACTTTTCACGTAGAGTTCGAAAATAGACCTTAGGAAGCAGTATCTCTGACCCCTGATTTTCTGTGGCGGGCCTCAACGATGAGGTCAGTTTTTGTAAATCGTGAACGGTTGATCCAAACCCCATACATGTATAGTAATCCTGAAAGATCTCGACGAGATAAGCATTTTTTCTGTTGGAAATGAAAGGCTAGCTCATCTGTGAAAAAAGTTGAGGCAGTTTTAAATATTTAAATAGTTATTGCGAAAACACTTTTCCCGGGGTGTAATTTTAAATATGTTCATTGGATTCCTCGTGAAAAGTTACCCCTAGGAACAAATTTTCACTTGCAAAATCGCGGGACAATGATGTTTCCCGAAATGCGTAATAAGGAAGCATGATGAATCACTGAATTTCGAAAATTTCGCACCATTGCGATTTCAACATGTTACCTATTAGGAAACGTTCCCAGTACTGTACTTCAACTTTTTATGCATAATTGGATAGTATTCTCTTTAATAAACATGCCTTACGATATCAACAAATCAATTTTTTCATATCACAATTTCTCAAATTTGCACATTGCAAACTCAACATTTCGAGACCACTTGACGCTGTAGCTGTGACCATGCTGTAGTATGCCTCGACAAGAGTAAAAATTGGTGGAACAGTCCAACTCCAATATATCGGGGCTCCAGTTATTGACGCCTATGGCTTAAATGAAAATTTCCGAAATATTTAAATTCATTTTGGGAGTTAATTTTGAGAATTCTCATTGAATATTGTTGTAAATAATGTTTTCGTAACCTGAGGAATCAAATACGTCTGGAAAAGCGATCGTTTGGACAATTTTCAAAAATCGAAATTTTCGAATGTCTAAAATTTCGGAAATTTTGAAAAGGCAAGAGGTGTGTATTTTTGTATATAGTTTATACATCAGATTACAAAAACATTATTTACAACAATATTAAATGAGAATTCTCAAAATTAAGTCCCAAAATGAATTTAAATAATTCGGACATTTTCATTTAAGCAATATTCGGGCGTCAATAACTGGAGCCCCGATATATTGGAGTTGGACTGTTCCACCAATTTTTACTCATGTCGAGGCATACTACAGCATGGTCACAGCTACAGCGTCAAGTGGTCTCGAAATGTTGAGTTTGCAACGTGCAAATTTGAGAAATTGTGATATGAAAAAATTGATTTGTTGATATCGTAAGGCATGTTTATTAAAGATAATACTATCCAATTATGCATAAAAAGTTGAAGTACAGTACTGGGAATGTTTCCTAATTGGTAAAATGTTGAAATCGCAATGGTAAGAAATTTTCGAAATTCAGAGATTCACCATGCTTCCTTATTACGCATTTCGGGAAACATCATTGCCCCGCGATTTTGCAAGTGAAAATTTATTCCGGGTTAACTTTTTGCCTTGGTTGATCTTTGATCGGGGTAACTTTTCACGAGGAATCCAATGAACGTATTTAACATTACACCCCGGGAAAAGTGTTTTCACAATAACTATTTAAATATTTAAATCTGCCTCAACTTTTTTCACAGATGAGCTAGCCTTTCACTTCCAACAGAAAAAATGCTTATCTCGTCGAGTTCTTTCAGAATTACTATCTATATATGGGGCTTGGATCAACCGTTCACGATTTACAAAAACCGACCTCAGCGTTGAGGTGCGCCACAGAAAATCAGAGGTCAGAGATACGGCTTCCTAAGGTGAATTTTCGAACTCTACGTGAAAAGATACCCCTAGGACATTATTTATTTGAAATTTCATTTTTTGCTGTACGGCCTGAGGTAAGTCCTCTCAGATAGTCACTCATATATTTCTAGTTCTGTTATTGTCAGACAACAAAAAGAATGCACTGAATGATGACTATCAGGGGGATTTTGAATGACACGAAGTACGAGGAGGAAACAACGAATTGCTGGAAAATCGAGTTCTTTGAAACAGGATATACCTCGCTCCCATCGGACCATCAGTGGAGAAACCTTTGAGATCGGGTTATTCTAGACATTACGCTATTTTATTAGTAGATTTAGATAGTCATATTTATTCGACATAGCGTTATATTGTTTAAATGAACCAAACACAGTCCTGACAGCTTATTCGAAAACCCAATTATGCGCCATTTTATGCAGGAACGTTCCGGAACTTGGACAGCCATTGCATTTAATACGCACTGTTACTGCAGCGTAGAATAAGATGCTTCGAAAGGAGCTTGTTGAAAAAAACCTATTTTTAGAAGTAAATCTCCACTCGATGATGTACTGTAAGACTGCGTTCATTACGAAACCATGACCACGGGTACGGTATATTTTTCAATCGACTATTTCTATGAATTTTTTAAAATATTATTGTTGTTATATGTTTACCGCTAATTCTTCAGTACTAGATATTATTATTGTTCTCTCCATTCTTTCATTATCTATCAGCTACATCGTAAATGGACGATCTCTCGCTTCCTCCCGTCTTCGACTTTTGCTCTTTTCCGACGGAGAAGCAGCAGGCGGTTCGACTCGAGTTCGCAGCCACGGAAGGAGATGCGTCGACTGTCGTGCACGTCGTCTGCAAGACGAAGAAGAAAGACGACGGTGGTATGAACTCTCTTTTCAAGTGTTGTTTATTCCCAGTAAGCGTTGAACGTGATCACTTAAAATTACCCAACACCCTTGAAAATGTCTTTCTATATTATTTAACAATGTAGTAGAACGGGTTCTAATCAGTTAAACTGGAATAATGAAAATAACAGAAAATCAATATTTACAACAACGTAGAGCCGAAAAGTTTCAGTCTTAGTTGCCTGATCACGCCCGCTCTCTCTCTTTTACACACTCTCTCGCTCGTTTTGTCGTGATCGTTTTGTCGTGATTCCGCCAGTTCAAATTATTTTCATGGGTGTTGGGAAACTTTAAGGTGTTCAGCTGAATTCAGTAATTGCGTATACGCATATATTATTGAAGCAGCTTAATTTGCGCGAGATGTGATCTACATCGAATGTTGTTAAGGCACAACTCGGATCGAGGAAACGCGCAGCTCTGGTGGACTAGAACGTCTCGTTTCGCAAGTTCACTCACTCAAGCTGAAGAGAACTGCTAAGATGAGCATCGTTGTGCTGGAAACGAGAGAAGAGTGGAAGGAGAAGATCGTGGTCAGAATAGAACACTTTCAGTGGTTGTCATTTTATTTTAACTTTTCTATGTAAGTGCAGATGCATGAAATTAACAATAGTTTATTCTTTACAGTTTGCTCTGCGCAAGCTGTTCTTCCTACTCTCCGATCTACCCATCGTTCATCTAGAGGTTTTATGTTTTTATTTAACTTTTCCATTTTCTCTTCATTGGGAAGACTACAAGAAGCCTTCGGAAAAATTATTCTCCCCCTTCAAGGTGGGAGCCATTCACTGGTCAGTTTACTCTGAACTCCGTATGGATTTCTACTCCACATTCAAGAATATCCAGGAACTGGTCTTTCTCCCTGATCATATACATGAAGTTGGAGATCACCATGTGCGTAAAGCCACCTTCTTTGTTTTATTTATCTCGTTTAGTTTATGACCTCTGAAGATCATGTGACATGGTTGTTGTACTATACTTCACTTGAGGTGCATAGGGATGATTATTACCGTGATCTTCTCTTCGAATGGCTACCGAGAGTCAAAGGGAGTCTTCGATGTCTCCGAGTGTTCACGTAAGATAACCAGTATATCGGAGACCAACAAATCGTGCAATTATTGCCAGTTTTGAAACTTTGTTTGTTGCATAATTCTAAATAGAACAAGGAGCCGAATAATTATTTTCAGATTCCTCAAAGTGGATAGAGATTTAGAGGAGGCGTTGAACAAATGCCAGAAGCTGAAAACTCTGACCATCGGAAAGGTGAGTATCGTAATAGATAATTGAGTCCTTCGATGATTTATTATTTACAACAGTCTTCAGTTGTATGCGTACCGTGATCACCCTGAGTTCCTCATGATCCAGCATCTCGATCTGGACGGGCAAGGACTCGCTTACTCATCGGGTACGGTAGAATACTGTACCTTTAGTTATTGACAAACACGATTTATTTGGAATCATTTATTGACACTGAAGGTCGCAATTGAAATGCGGAACTCACCTTACAATTAGGCACTAGGTCGGATGAGAACTATTTCATAATGCCATTTCACAGGCTTCATGACGCATTAGTTATCATCCGACCTAGTGTCCTCACCTTATTCGTGTTCTTTAATGGTTAATGGGAAGTGGCCTTAAATTAGAAGGCGAGAATGATGGAGGGAATATCAGATGAGATTCATTTGGTCCGTCGAGTCCGTCCTATCTTCCCTGCAACGAGAGTGTTCCGAGTGGTGAGACACTCGGTCGAGATGCTCAAGGCACTACTACAGTCAGTTATCTTCCACTCTTACATCGACTTCCTCACTTTAGAATAATAAATTTGTAATATAGAATACTATTTTAATTGGCTATGGGGAAGGGATAATAATTTTGAAAATAAATAAAATGCGAAGAAATCGTTGCGATTGTTGTAGTAGAATAATTATCAGTGACCATATCCTGACTTCATTACTTTTATTTTGTTTATTTAATTTTACAACCCGAAATTTGTATGCATACTAGGGGATGGAATATATGTCTGTGATGGGCCTGGAGAGGGCGAGGGAGGAGTGACAGAGATAGGATGAGTGATACATGGCAGCAAGGGAAGAAATGGCGAGAGCCAATCACTAGTTTCCACTCCCATTCAAAAACACTGCAAAAATAGAAAAAAATCTTTATGGAAATTAAATTTCAGTTTGGTTGCGATTGCATTTTATTTTTGGGTGCTTGAGTTCTTTGAAGAAATGGTAGATCAAAGTGTATCCACTCATCCTCCCCCTTTCTGTTCCTCCCTCTTCTCTCCTCTAGGATTCACTTACTGATTCAATCGGCATCTCTCTCTTTCTTGCTGCAGCCAATCTTAGAATGAAGAAGTGGCCACTAATCCCACTTCTTCTTTTACGAATGACACCAATTCAGTTCACTTTGCACTTTCCTCTCTCTGGGATGGATGTTCATGTCTACTGGCCTTTGTATGATGGAGGTTTGTGCTGCGAGTGTGCGCTGTCAGAAGGGAGGAAGAGTGAATTCCCTTCCCTCCCTTCATTCGACTGCATCCTCCAGTCGAATCTCTCAACGACTCTTAGGGACAATCTGCATTCAAAGAACTAGAATGGATCTCTCTATCTTTTCCTCTTTCATCTCCTCCTTCATTCCTTCTCTCCCCCCTCTCTCTCTCAAAATGTTGCGGAGAAGCTAAGGGCTAGTCTCAAATCTCTGATGCTCCCTCTCCTAAGAGAGAGAGGGAGGCGTCAACGATGAGAAGGATTCTGGGAATCTTCCGTCGACAACGTCGCTTCTCTCCCAAGAGATGCCAATTATGAGAGGAGAGAGGGGGGGGGTGAGTAGTAGGGAGTCTGATGGGATTGAAGTGTGACGTTGGTTCGGATAAGTTCGAGGGGGATTGGAATGAGTGAACTGGAGAGGAAGAGAGGGGGGATGATGGAGTGATTAGAAGAGAGGGAGGAGAGAGGCGATCGAATGATGAATGGGTGGTAGATCAGGAGGGAGAAGACGGCTGTTGAGAGGAGGAGGAGGGGGATCAGGTCAGAGGGAGGGGAGAGGGGAAGACACTCACCATGCAATGATCTCACTGCCACAGGTGCATAGAGGATTTACAGAGTGGTATGTGATCAATTCTGATTTGAGGACGATAATAGTGGCTGGAGGCGTCTTCGAATTGTACTCTGATCTGTACCAGGTACTGTGGGATACTATACTGGATACGGTATCGATTGTAGATCTCTCATCTCCGTCACATCGTGGGGGACACTCTGGAGATGGAAGTGGTGGAGGAGCATCCTGATGAGGAAGGAGCTTATGTGGAGATGAGAGGGAGGAATGAGAGATTCAGAACTACCATCAACTTCTACAACCATCGGCACAAGAGATACATACAGTAGTCCAGTCACCAATCATCTACCATACTCCCTTATGATCACTATTCATGTTGTTAGATCACTGTGAAATAGGTATAACCAGAGCCTGTGCTATAATAAATGTAGATTATTTGTTGTTTGTTGTTGTTGTTTATTATTTTATTTATTTTTTTGTTTTATAGATGAAGAGAGTTGATTTGATGGATGAAAGGTGGATTGATCGGGCTGGTCACTCGAATGGCAGAGTCTCAATGCCCCCCCCCCTCCTCCTTATTACTCATCGGATGGAATCACGCAGTTCTTGGTCTCTTTCTATCAATGGCCTCTGCTTTCACGATTCGAGGCACTGTTTGTTCAGTTTCCAATCACCTTTTTATCGTGCCAATAAGACTGTTCTTCTCCTTCTTTCGCTTCGACTGATCTCTCTCTCTCTCTCCAAAGGCCCTTCCGCCCTCTTCTCGTTGTATTATTGTCTCTCTCTCATCGTTTTCCCCTCTGGCTCTGTATCATTCGAATCGCATATACAAATGGATTCTCTCTTCTCTCCTTCTCTTATTCCGTATCAAAATGCACTCTGGGCACAATAATCTCGTTTTCTCTATCAGTTCGAGTAGATTCTCGTACAGTTTTCTTCCTCCTTCAGTCTCCCTCAATCCCTCTCTCTCTCTTCTCTCTGACTCGAGAGAGAGAAGAGATATCCCTCTTCCATCACTCATCCTTCCTCTCTCTCTACATAATAATGGCTACTTTTCCTCCTCTTCTCTTGTCTTCTCCGTCATTTCACACGACTCTTCACTCTCAGTTGCTGCTCTCCATCCCATCTACCGTATTCCTCAGGGGCAGATCATTGATTGATACCGTACTCCTTCCTCGTCTCTTCGTCATTCCCTTTCTCCTCGCTTCATTTCTTCGTTCCTTCGTCGCCTTCCATAAAGGATTCTTCTCACACAATCTTGTATTGAGGGGGGAAGAAAAGGGGAAGGGAAGGAGGAGAAGAAGGCTGATACTAACTGTAGGGAAAGAGGCGAATCTCCAGCTTTTCTTTTTCTTCCTTCCCAGACTGAGTGAGTGAGAGAAAGAGAGAGAGGGAGGAGAGTCCTTCCACTCCCGTTCTCTAGACTAGAGAGGGAGGGGAGGGGGAGGGAAGTATCTCTGAAAGTGAGAAGGTGCGACTCATCGTTATCAGAGGAGGACACTCTAGTGACGTCATGGGAAGGAGGGGCCTCTCCTTCCTCCCCCAGTCTCCCTTCCCCCAGGCAGAAGAGAGACATCGATTGTGGCTACTACAACCAGTGAAGAGAGCATAGAGAGAGAGGGAGGGAGGGAGGGACGATAGAGTCATACGGCCTCTCTACTCTCTACGATGGCTGAGAGATCAGACTCTCGTCCTTCCCCTCCAGATGTCTAGGCCCTCCTTCATCTTCTCTTCTGATTAATCATTATCCTCAGAGCTTGATTAATTCTCATCATCTGTCTACTTCATGCATTTCTCTCCTTTTCCTCTTCTCGTTCTCATTTCTTTTCTCGAATCTCAGTCGTTTTTTCGTAGACTTTCGTGATTTTGGTCGTTTCTTCATTGGTTTTCCTTATCCCTTCGATATCTCCCTCCTCCTCTCCCTCCCCCTCTCTCTCATTCTCTCTTCAGTGTTCATCGGGAAGGATCAGGTGGTCTCTCTGGTCTCTTCCCTCTCTTCTTCCGATGCCTTGGTGCTGCATCGGCAGTTCGGCCTCATCCTCTCCTCCAGTCTCAGCAGATACTCTCCTTCCTCTCTCTGCCAATCAGGAGAACACTCAGCACTCTCTCACCAACCACAAGCAACCACCCAAGAATGTGAGTCCCCCTCCTTCTTTGTCCTCCAGCTACATTCACCTTTCTCGTACGGAGACCTCGAGTACAAGGCGTACAAAACGTGTTTTTATTCGAAAGCACATTCAAATCCGCCCTCTTCTCTGGCTTCTCCTCAGACAATTTACCAATTTGTACACGAGTTTAGTGTTATTGAGTGTTCTTCGCTTAGAATAGTGAGTAAGTGAGGGAGGAATTCTCTTGCGTAGAATGCCACTAATGCTGTGGAAATTTTCTAGGAGAACTTCACAAATTTGAATTCCCGCAATTCCATATCTCGGCTCCCAGTAGAGCTAGAGACTTGAAAATTGGAATATGGGGTGGAAACGTAAAAACCACCCCATATTCCATTCAAGTCTCTAATGGGAGCCGAGATATGGAATTGCGGGAATTCAAATTTGTGAAGTTCTCCTTGAAAATTTCCACGCCATTGGGGGGGGGGGGGGTGATAACCACTCGAGAGATGATGAAGATGAGTGATCTCCCGTGATCTAAAGACGAAAAGAATAGAGGAGAGGGTGAGAGAGTGGGCGATTCATTCTCAACGACAACAGTGAGTGGATTGGCATTCGTCGATTGACTCAGACGCACGAGAAAACTCGCTTACTCCCCTTCTCTTCAATGGGAAAATCGCCTAAAACTAGCTCATTTTTCAACGGGAACTGCCGAATTTCGATGTAAAAATGGATTGATTGAAGTGAGGAGAAGAAGAAACTTCTGACCCTCACGGAAACAATAAAGAATAACAATTATTCACGTCTTTGCAGGCGATTCTCGTGACTAATGGAGGAGATGGACTATTCATCGATCGACTTCGATCCTCCAATTGGACTGTCGAATCCGTCTCTCCTTCTTCGGTCGAAGCAGTCGTCTCGAGATCCAAACCCCTCCTCATTCTCCTCGACTCAAGGATAGATGACCTACCCTCTGTCGCCAAGTTTGTTCACCCTCCTTCTCATTCGATACAGAAAATTATTTGAAAAATTGGCCTCATGAAACAGATGGAGAGGACAGACTACCCTTATTTAGTAAAGTTAAAGTTAACTGAGTCCATTCCAGATCGATTCGATCGATAGTGGAGGACGATTCTCTGCTTACCGTAATCTCGGATCGTTCTGTGTCTGAGAAAAGAAGACGATCGCTCGCGAAGGCTAATATCGTCCATGTAAGTGACCTCATTTCGATGTTGGAGAGGGGGAGAGAGGGGGAGAGGGGGGAGGGGAGGTAGAAGGGGAAGAGATAGCGAAATGAGGAGTCTAGAGGTGCTCTCACATGGAATCTCCACCACTTGTTTCTAATGAGAAGACGAGAAGGCGAAAGATTCCTCTCTCAATAATCCCTTGAGTGAAACGACGCCCTTTGATAGGAAATAGAGAGGACAGGGGGAATGATGTGGCGTGTCTCCCTCTTCATTCATCCAATTCTTTCTACTCCCATCCGTTTATGGAGGGACTCGTCGTTATCCCCTTCTTCACGAAGAGGAGAGGGGATACTAATACATATTGTGAGAGAGTGAGAAAGTGAAGTGCGGGGAGGAGGAGAGGGAGGAGGAGGAGGAGGTGGAGGAGGAGGAGGAGGAGGAGGAGGAGGAGAGGATGGGAGCGAAGGGATAGGCTTCTTCTGAGTAGTTCCCTCATAATTGGGATGAATCAATCTCTGAGAGGCGTCATCCTAGTTGCCTTTTTCCTCTCTTCTCCTTCTCCTCTTCGACTTCTTTTGAGAGAGAGGGAGGGAGCTTAATTCATGGACGATTGTTGATGGATGAGACATCTACAGAATCCGATTCTCCCTCTTTCCTTTTGACACTTCTCCCCCTCTCTCCTCCTTCAGTAATAGTATTTATTCACAACAGAAGAAGAAGGAAGAAAGAGAACGGAGGCACAAATAATTAGAGACTAAGCTTGAATCCATTTAGAGAGGGCGTAGATTGGAAGGGGGAAGATGAATGGACTTCCTTTCAGTTCGTGTCATGGAATTCTCGGGAGATTTCTCTGATCGAATACGTCGCTCGAGTAGTTGGAAGACTGCGAATCCTCCCCGCTCTCTACACTGCACTCGATGAGGTGAGAGAGGAACTGAAGAAGAGAGAGACAGCAGATTCACTCTAGATCAGGGTTCTATTGGGGGAAACTTCAATATCCTCGTCAGTCAATCTCCATAGATCTCTCCATCACAGTGAAAATAACCAGGGAACGATTGAATGACGGGGATTTCTCACTTTTTTGCTTCCTGCTTGGAAATCTCCCATTTGTGTCTCTTTATCAGCTGCTAACTCCCTTTTCTCAGTCTCTTCTCTCTTCCTTCCTTCTCATTCCTCCCATTCTTTTATCTGCCTGTCAACCCTCTTTCCTACTGCCGATTATTGAATTGGATCCTTCCCCATCTTCATTAGAGAGGAGATGGCAATTATGAATGGGAGTGATAATTATGGGTGCTGCTCCAACTTCTCTTCCTTCTCCTTCTTCTATTGTTGACTGCGGGGAGGAATCTTCCCTTCCTTTCTCGTCTCTCTCCATTTGTGTGATACAAGTGTGAGAAAGTGGAGAGAGGGAGGAAGCCGAAGTGAAGAAGGAGCAGAAGGAGAAGAAAGGGATGAAGAAGGGCTGAGAGGGGAGATAAAGGGGTGAAGAGGGAAGGAGATAAGAGCAGAGGGACGTCCCCTCTCACTTACTCATACCCTCTATGCACGCCACGCACCCAACGGTAACCTCCTCCCTTCTCAACTCTTCCTTCTTTTGTTTATTACAAACTGAACAAAGATCAAAGATCACTCAGGTTGAGGAGGCTATCGAGGTGTGCGACGAGTCTCACACCGTCGCTTACGTCAACTCTGCCTACGAGAGGCTCACCGGATGCGTGCGATCCCAGGTACGGTACTGAAGATGGGGAGAGGATACTGTAGACACGGGCAGTGAGAAGAATGAATCAAATCATACGCAATCAATCTGCGTGTTTTCGTTTGTTCGAAGAAAGTGTGTTGATGGAAGAGGCATTTCGATGACCCATACAGTCCTAGTCCCTTCCCCTCTCCTCCCCTCCCCCCTCTCTTCTCTCCCTTTCAGCGACCCCCTCCCGATAGGAATCACTTGGTGGTATGTCGTCATCCTTCCCATCGTGTCGTCTCTCAACTCACAATCGAGAATGTTCTAAACCTAGTCTATCTCTAGTCGATGGCGGCGTGATCAATGTTCTAACGAGGAGCGACCCAATCTGTCTAGTCGTAGCCCCTTCGAATTCATCCTAAGAAGTGACTCATAGTGTCTCTCTGCAGGTGATTGGTCAGCCTGATTCGGAGATTCGGCGTAAGTCCCTTCCTTCTTCCTTCGGGGGACGACGCAACTGCGACTGGTCTTGCTTACGGGTTTCTACTTCTAATGCGTCAGTTATCCCTTTTACTCTATTAAATTGTTGAAATACTCCTTAATTAGTTCATAATCAACGACATTGGATGAATCCTAGACCCTGAATGACCCCTCCTCTCTTTCAGTGGTCATTGTGTTTATCTGCGTCGTCGTGTATCTGAGGGATTCAATCACGACCAACACTGTGAGTGATCTTTGATCTTTGATCTTTGATCTCCAGTCTATTTATATCCCACACTTACTACAAATTAGTGAGCTAAGGATCGAACACCTTACTTCGTATTCGGATGAGAAACGTGAAAATGTAGCCAGAAGTTTGTACCTAGTGAACATCCGTCGAACGCCTAACTTCAAAGTTGGTTATCGTTCTTAGATGTAAGGGATAAAGTTTATCTGAAAATGGCCTATCAAATTGAGCTAATTTAGTTTAACTGGTCTAGTTTAACTAGTTTAGTACTAGTTTAATTTAGTTTAACTGGTCTCTAATCCTTCATTCTGATTCTTTCAGTCGCGGGTGGTCAGATGCATCGTGATCTCTCTCTGAAGAGCATTCGCTCTCAAGGGGGAGGCCTCGTCGATGCACCCATATCAGAAGTGAGTCCCTCTCTCCTTCCTCTCTCTCTGCACTCTCTCGTCCTGTCCTCACCCACTCACTGCGGATTTCCTTCCATTGCGCATTTCCTTCACGCAGCAGTTATTTCACTAACGAAATCCTTTCTCTCGCTTTCAAGTGAACCCGCAGTGAGAGGTCGTCCACTGAAGAGTGCTTGTATCGAACCAGAAGTGTCTCCCTCCTCCTCTCCCCTCCCCCCTCCTCTCTTCCTCTCTCTCCTTCTCTCTTCAGCGTCTGCGGTTAACTTCCTCCCTTTCTTCACTGCTTTTTCGGGGTTTATTCGATTCAGACCAGAGGGTGAGGTGCATCCCTCCCTTCGTCGTCATCCAGCACGAGATTCCTCCTGCATCCTTCAGAGGGATGGAGGGAGAGAGGGAGACTTCCTCCATCCTCCTCTTCCTTTGTCGCATGTTCAGTCATTGTATTCCCTCCCTTCTCTTCTCTCAGCACGATCTCCACTTCTGCATGCATCGTCGGGGGTGCGTCATTTTAGAACTCCCTGTTTTTTTTTAATTTGGAACACTTTATATTTGACCCTCAGTGCGTTCTAAAATGCTCCACCCCGCGTCGTCGTCTCTAACTCATCTCTAGGAGCGAGTTACAGCTACGAAATTGTCGTTTATACATGTTTCCCTCCCGTGCTCATTGCACGACAATGAGAGTGAATGGTCGATGCGATCTCCTGAATCTGCTTCTGAATCCCTTGAGTGCTTCGTGTATCGAATCCCTTCCTTCCACCCGGGATGCACCCAATCCACGTGATCCTTTAGGGGGAATCCTCTTTGCAGGTCCTTTCTCTCCTTCGGGAAGCATCCGTTCTCTGCGAGGGAGGAGAGGCTGCCAAGTACATCAAGGTACGCATCTAATCGAAAATTACACGAAGAAACATTGTAACAAATTAATATGTGAACATTTTCGAAACTCATGCAAGTCAAGTCAATCAGGGCAAAAAGAGAAGCGGCCACTGATATTGAAACGAGGCGAATTATTTTCGCGGAGATGTAGGAGTACAGTAATCTTCCTTCCCTGCAGGACGCCGTTCGGTTGTTATCGTCTCAGGAGATTTACGCGCCATCGATCACTCGATTCCGAGATGGAGATCGAATTGCCACGCAGTACTACGATGGACTCATTAGGGTGAGATGATGAAAAGAATAATACGATTAGCTGATCTTTCAGTGCATCGTGTAACTGTCAAATGTTAGTGACGCAATAGGGGGAGTAGTTTTCAATATTCCTCTTCTCAGTTACAACAACCGGGTCGACAGCGAAAGAGGAGCGTCGTTGATGCATACAGAGACAAGAGGAGCTGTTCGGATGCCAGACGGAGGGTTTCGGGAGAGGTACTGCCACTGACTTATTCAAATGTGAAGTAGTCCCACGATTCACTGGAGAGATTTCGAATCTTCATCCAATCGATATACCTATCAAGATAGAACGAGAGTGAAGATCTATGGAATGGATGGCTTTAGGTGCGACAAGCTCTGGAGAACGAGCATCTCTGGACCTTCGATGTCCTCCAGTTGGAGAGAGTCAGTGAACATCACGCCCTCAGCCAATTGGCACTTAAGGTAAGAAATATGTCTCTTTCCTTTCAAATCTTCTGATATACGTTTTCCAGTACTCTCAAAATTCAAAATTCGATTCAATTCCATTTTAATTGGCCGCAATAAAAAAGAGTTTTGGTAGATGATAATTCGTATTAGGTCTGAGTGAGAGTGGTCTTCCACTATCTCATCTGCTTCCCTTCAGTTGTTCGGTCGCTGGAAGGTGTGTGAGATGCTGCAGTGTCCAGAGGATACGATGACTCGCTGGCTTCTCTCCATCGAGGCCCACTACCATCCCGTCAATGCCTACCACAACGCCACTCACGCTGCAGATGTGCTGCAGGTGAGTGGGATGGCATTGAAACAGTGAAGGAACACAGAGAGAGAGAGGCCATTTTCCTCGAAAGCACAATAACAGTTACAACAGCAGCACGAGACACAACTCGATAGTAAGCTCCTCCTCGTTCCCTCTCAGGCGACGTCCTTCTTCCTGGATGCTCCTTCTGTGGCGACGTACGTCGTTGAAAGTCACGCGGCTGCTTCCTTGATTGCAGCCACCATCCATGATCTGGACCATCCCGGTGAGAGAGAGGAAGAAGAGTGGGCAGAGGGCATGAAACGACTGACAGGGACTCCCACGCTGAGACACAGACTGTCCAAATCACAATGAAAGATAGAGTATTGGGGTGTCCGGAAAGTTCGTTCATTTGGTCATAAAACACGAGTGCGTCATTTATTGTTCCAATTGTGCTGTTGTATGTATGAGCAAAATTCAGTGTCATGTTACTTTTGAATGGGAAGAAGATTGCTTCAGTAGGGAAGTTTACAGATTAATTTAACGATTTAACGCAGTTTTCATTGCCACCTCTTCGGTCATTCCGCAAAGCAATTTTATTCCCCTTGATAAGGAAAGTGCCCACTACTTTTCGCTTCCGAAATTTGTTCTACTTCCGGTTCATCATCCGACAATACGATCTGGTAGTCATTAGTCCGCTACGCGGGGAATATCTCATAGGTAAAGCAAAAAGCCGACACTCTTTAGTGTGCTTCATATTTTTCTCATCGATTTTTTAATTCCCATTTCGTTAACATATCTCAAGATTTCTCCTCCGCAAGATGGATCTAAATTGAACGAATAAGGTAATAGGTACCCACTGAGAAGTACATCACATATGTCAACTCTGAGTGATTACTTCTGAGGATGGATGCCGCAGCATTAAATTACAAATTCGCTCGATCGTGAATAGACCCAATTTATAAAATCAAAATAGCATCTTCCAAAATGATACGATAACAATCTCATTCTAAGCCAGCATAGAGCCGTAGACTAATTACAAATAACCCTGCATGAATGGGGAATTGGATAGTACATTCACTTTTTATGACCAAATGAACGAACTTTCCGGACACCCTAATAGTAATTGTTCATTGAGGTCGAGGGAACGCGTTCCTGATCAACACTCGTCAGTCTCTCTCCATCCTCTACAACGACCTCTCCGTACTCGAAAATCACCATGTTGCACTCGCATTCCAACTAACTCTCCAACAATCGAATAATGTGAGTGAGAAGTAGAAAGGGGGACTGAATGAATATGAATGAAAAATATTGAGAAGATCGATTAATCTCTTCCATTCAGATCAACATCCTTGCTAATCTTCCCCGAGAGGAGTTCGCCTCGATGCGCAGTTGCATAGTGGAGATGGTACTGGCGACTGACATCAGAAGGCATTTCGAGTACCTCGCCAAGTTTAATCAGGTCAGTATTCATCTTCTTCTTCCTCCATCTAGGAATTGCCATTGAATCTGATGCACGAGTGCATTCAAAGATGCGGAATGAGTGGGTATGTGATTGTAGATGGAGTTGACAGACGAGCGTGAGTCAGAGAGGGAGGCCCATTCAATCACCATCTGCAATATGCTCCTCAAGTGTGCAGACATATCGAATCCAGCCAGGGAATGGGCACTCTGCGAACGGTGAGGAGGAAGAGATTAAGAGACGCCCTTTGGATCTCACTCAGAGTAGAGACTTCTTCTCTCAGATGGGCTCATCGCATCGTGCAAGAGTACTTCGAGCAGACAAGGGAGGAGAAGGAGAAGGCGCTGCCAGTGACCATGGCCTTCTTCGACAGAGAGACCTGCAATGTCCCCCTCACTCAGGTGACCTACCCTCTCTCCCCTCTCCCCCCCATGATATCCTTTTCTGCAGGTTGGCTTCGTCGACATGTTCGCTCGTGAGGCCTTCTCGTGCTGGACTCAATTCGCACGTCTTCCTCAAGTATTGAAGCAGCTAGAAGCTGTGAGTTCTCCTTCGAGAATCTCTTCCACTTCCATTCTCATGAGAGGCTCTCGCAATTTTGCAGAATTTTGACTAAAATGATCTGAAATTCGAAAGACTTTGCACATATATTAGATATCAGAGAATAGGAGAAGGAGAGACGTTCTCTAATTACTCTGGTAAAAGTTTCCCAGTGGGATCTCAGTGAAATCCCAGTTGGGAGCCCGCATGTATCTCACTGGGAAATCCACTGGGATCCCATTGGGAAAGTCTGTTCAAGTCGCTATCCCAGTGGGATGACAGTGGGATTTTTCGCAGTGGGATCACAGTGGTATCCCAGTGGGAGCGAGTTTCCCAGTGGTATCCCAGTGGATTTCCCAGTGAGATACATGCGGGCTCCCAACTGGGATTTCACTGGGATCCCACTGGGAAACTTTTACCAGAGAATCTCAATCACTGCAGAATTACGAGCGATGGCGCAGTATGGCCGATGGCTGGACTCCCTCCCACAACAGCAGTCTTCTCTCATGACGAAGACACCCAGATCTCCCTATTATCCAGTCCCTTCGCTAGAGATAATCAACTTCAGTCCATTCCACTTATCACTCAATCTTGTTTGTATTTATTACGATTCGCTATCATCCTTTCGTTGGTCTCTTGTGGACGACCTTTCGCCCTGATTCAGGGAAGAGGCTGGTGATGAAGTCCAGTCCTCAATGCCGTATACGCCTACAGTATACCTCCCATCGTCTCTTTCACTCGTGTGTTCTTATCTCGATTTCTTGCCATGATCGGTGTTCCTCTCCCTCTCTATCCCCGTCTTTTCCATTTCCTTCGCATACGAGAAATTTAGGCTCCACCTCTCTTTTTATAATTTTTTCAATGAACCCGTTTCACCTGTCGTTATAGGAAGTTTCAGCAAGGATATGAGTAATAGCTGATATCGATAGATTTTTTAAAGTGAAGTAGATGGAGAAAACGATCGATTCGTCCCTAGTTCTTCCCTTTCGGCCATCATTGGATTCCATCGATATTATTGACTTTATGAAGAGTTTTCTTTTCAATCTGCTGTAGAAATGGCAAATGATGTACTCCACAACACATTATATTCTTGAACATCTATACATAGTACTTTCATGAGAATTACGGTGATACAAAGAGTTTTCGAAAAAAATCGACGATTGGAAAACAGTTCAACACGATACCGAAAATCAATCGTTCATTGTTCTGTCGTCTTTTCAATTCGCTCTCTAACTTGGCATTGTTATCTGGTTCTTGCAAGTTCATGTAAGGTGTAGTCCGAAGACATGTTTATTTAGTTCCAATCTGCTAGTGGGCATATTCAATGAGTTTCATCTTCACTCGTTCTCTTCCTCCTCCTTTTCCTTCTTCCTCTTCGTACTACTTTTCTTCTTCTCCTTGTTCTTCTTCCGAGTCTTTCGATCCGATTCTTCTTCTTCCTCTTCCTTTCCATTCCCGGAGTCCTGAAAATGGAATTTTCAGGACTCCGGGAATGGAAAGGAAAGTTTGTCAGTCAGACCGAGGAAGGAGACGAAGACTCGCTTCCTTTCATTCACTCCTATCGAGAATTGAGAAGGGCTGATCTTGTATCCCTTCACGTTGTTCGTTTTTATCTGCAGGCACTAGTACTGTAGACAATGCATTTCAACAGTGCGCACCTTGTAGATTTGATGCATTTCTCCTTTGTTACTCACATCAAAATATGATTCTTGTCTTTCTTTTCTTGCAATGAAGGTTAGCTGAAAATGGTAGATCACGTCTCCTCACATCTTCTCGAAACATTTGTGGCGCTCTATTGAGGGAGACTGTAGATACTAACCGTAATGGGCTGTACTTCCGACTCCAGCAAGTACTCCATTGCGGATAGGAGAGAGGAGTCGACCCTTCGAGGCACGAGATAGGAATGGGAATGAATGGGGAGGAGGGGGGGGGGGGCGAATTTACTACAAAAAGGTTGTTGTTGAATATTAAAATCATCTAGGAGACACTTTATCCTATTGTTTGAGTGTTTACTATACTCTTCTCCTTTACCTAATATTCTATGCTATGTACATCAATCTTGAACTAAATACACGATTCAATGAAAAATATTTTTATCGACTGGCTGACATTTCATATTTCGAGTACTGTAGTGTATATTTACCGAGTTGAACGAAAGTAATTTCTCTGTGTGACAGGTGGGGTATGCTTGGGGGATTCAGAGTGCGCCCCCTGAGAGTCCTTCCAGATTCTTCTCTGCTGAGCTTTTCTTGCTAGCGCAGGAGATCATGAGTGATGGGAGAAGGAAGAGAAGAAGGACGAAGGAGATCATTCCACTCTGAAACACCCTTCTCACTCCGAGTTTTGGTTACTTCCTTCACTACGATAGGAATGAAATCGCTACTAGAGAAGGACTATCATAATTTAGGCAACCTGGTGTGAGAAGAGTAGAGAGAGGAAGAAATGACCGTTTGTTGAATCAAAAGAAGAGAGGAATGAAATGGAGGGGGAATGAGAAGGCCTACTTTGTTTTCCATTGCACTCGAATCTCCTTTTGTGGGAATGACCGTCGATCTACCCTCCATCAGTCTCCCCTTCGATCGATGACCCCTCTCTCCTCCCTCTCCCTCTCGCATCCTCTTCCCATCCCTCCTTCCTTCAATCGTTTCCAGCACTCTTGTAGTTCAGCTATGCCCATCAGTCTGTGAATATCGTGCCATTTCCTTTAAATACTTCTCTTTTGACATTCGATGCCCTCTCTTCTTCTCAACACTTGCTTGTTAAATTCCTGTTTCATTTTCTGAGCAATTTGGATGACCCTTCGTTTCTCAGTTCGGATCTCATCTTGGTTATCTCTTTTCGTCTGTTCCATGTCTCTCTGGTCAATGAGGACTATATTATCCACTCATTCTTGGCTATTTCATCCGCTTCTCCACCCTTTCCCTTCTCCTTTGACGATCTCCTTTGAGTCTCCACTCGCTCGCCCCTTCCACTATGATTCTCAAGGGCGTTGATGTGAAGGGAATGGACACGGAAACCACGAAGAGACTCACTTCCAAGGTACAGTAGATTCCTCTGAAGGATTATCGATTGATAGCAGATCGCTATTCTCGAAGAGGAAATGGAACGTCTATGGACTGAGAACACACAGCAGAAGGTATCTACACGGATGATGTAATGACTGGTGAGATACTGTAGGTTCTCTTTCCAGATGGAACTCGACAAGATGTCTTCTACCTTCAAAACCCTCGTCGCTCTCAAGAACAGCAAGGTTGTGTGCATTCATCAATCTTCCCACTACTGTCTATTTACAGATCGATGATTTGGAGAGATCCCTTGATGCTACTAACACCGAGGTAGGTAACGGTGAAGTACATACAACATCCTCTCTCTCTCTCTAAGGCTATTCAACCCGTGGCGATCCCTCAGCAGATTGTGAATCCGGTCAGTGTCGAGGTTACGGTATCATGGGTTACTGTAGGATTGAGCGATCGTGGATTAATTTCAGCCGTCGTTTCACTGCTTCCGCATGAAATTCTCGGGTGTGAGTGTGCTCAAAGCCAGAGACGATCTGGTGTTCCAATCCTTTCCCGCTAATGTGGGCGGAGTTGATTGGTGAGTTGTGGTTGTAATAGTAGAGAGAAAGATCAGTCTAATTTCTACTCATCGCACTAAACCTGTTCTGATAGGCATAAAATGGAGATAATTCAGGCAAATCGAAGTGGGCAAGTTCAAGGGGGAATCGAAGGGAGTGATGAAGGACTACTTGCAGATCAATGTCAAGATCGTCAGCGAAATTTCCGAGTCAGTAAAAAAATATTTTTATTCTGCTTTTCATTTTAACACGTGATAACTTTTCAGGCATTGGTCGTGCTCGATCTACGACAAGTATTACCTCTATTCACAGGTATGAGATATTCCTTCTGTACGATTGAAGTAAAAGTCGTCCTTATTGTCCAAGTCGATTGTTTTACAGGATTCAGTTAACGTCTTCTCAGATGTTATGAAGATACCGACCCACTACACAAAGGAAAGCTTCCAATGGAAGATCAGTCGCTTCATCGAATTCGGGGTGAGTACGACAGGATACGGTATCTTGTACCTGCCTTGTTCTTCGCAGGAGTTGTTCCGTCCGGTGCTCGGATACGTGAAGGACGATTCGATCCTTCTCGCAGTAGAGATCACCGTCTACCCTCTTCAGACATTCACATACCGCGATGAGTAGAATCCTGCCCATCAATGCATTAACCCCAGTCCATTCACAGATTCTCAGATTGTTTAACCATTTTCGCATCTTGATTGTAATTAACTTTTATACTTACATACACAATAAATAAGCTAACTCTATTGGAATATAAATGTGGCACGCGAAATCATGACCTCGACCCAACACTAATCTAAAAGAGATACGGTGGATTCGCACATCGATTGAATTAACGATACTTTTCAATGTCATTTTTTTGCTGATTAGTCGCTGTGTATTTATTTTCATGTATCTGTTAGCGTGTACGTGGAGAGAATAGAACTGCTGTTCATTAACTCTCATTCCTTGCAAATTATCTGAACTTTCAACACTAAAGCGCTTTGCCACCTTGCTCACCCGCTGCTTCTCCCACTCCTCGCTTTCACTCTCGAGCTGTGTAGCTCGCAATTCGCTTGGCCATTGGGATAGACATATTTCTTTATGTTGATTCTTATAAGTAGCCTTTCTCCATTGATCGCAAATGCCAGCTTTGAATCGCTTCCTCCTCCTGAAGGAGCAATTCAATCTGGTCTTGTATCAAGAGTGTGACTGTCTACTATTTACATTACCCATTCTCAATCGGATCATTTCATTTCACTAGTCATAGCTGTTCGTGTGATGTTCGTGTATGCGTTCTTTCTGCTCATATATTCAACCTATTAACTTTTATATATAAAAAATAGATTAAAGTTACCGGACGAGGACAAAATTGACCCCCTATTTTTTGTCCTCCATCGAATAGCCGATGGCTGACTTAGTTGAGCATGAATAAACAAAAATGCTAAAAATCAATAATAGCCTCAAGGGAAAGCAGGAAATGATCCGCGCTCTCTCACTTTTGCATACTCTCTCGTACACGCGACCAGATCAGGGTCAGATCAGGGTTTCGTCCTCGTCCGGTAACTTTAATGACACAAAGGGCTGTTGTTCGGAATACTTCGAAATTAGTGTGCATTCGTTTTTCCCAATCATTTTTCCTATCATCGCCTTTAATGCTGTTGTGTTGAGATGGCAGCCCATGATGGGATCATCCCCATTCGAGTTCTCGTCAGGGTTCGTCCCCTCTCGAAGAAGAAGAAGAACGAGAATGCACAGGAATGCGTTCGCTCCTATGTAGAGCAGAATCAGGTACCCATTTGATCAGCTAACTAGTGTCAGGCAATAAAATGAGGGTATATGAGGCCTACGATTTCGAAGAAGGATTTCTTGAATTATGTTGTTGATTGAACTGTGTAAGTGATATTAATCATGATTGAGTATGTAATCAGATGTCTTGCAACGACAAGGTGTTTGCCTTCGACGCAGTCTTCGATGGAGCCTCCTCTCAAGACGACGTCTACCAGTCCTCTGCAGGAGTTCTCATCGATAAACTTTTCACCGGTATTCAAAACCTTTTTTCAATTATCCAAGTATGTGTGTTAGTTTATTGGATGCTTTGTAAATATATTGCGTGGTTATAGTTATTGCATTCACTGTCTTTAAATTTTAAACTTATTTACCGAGTGCAATGTATTCAATGTATATTATCACATATGTCAGGCTACAACTGCACGATTCTAGCATATGGACAGACGGGATCAGGCAAAACGCACACGATGGGCACTGAAGGTGAGACCCTCACCGTGAGAGATTCATCCATTCGATGATAGGTAGAGGGGAAGTGCATCTGTAAGATGAACTGGAAGAAAAATGAACATATGTCGAATATATCTATTTGATTGTTGTTTTTAAGAGTCAACAGTGACGATGTTGTCCGAGACGAGAGGAATCGTCCCTCGCATCGTCTCGCGCATCTTCGATCAGAGAGAAGGAAGGCGCCCCCTTCGTGAGTTCCCTAGTAGGCACTCCTGCAGAAGCCCAGATCGGGGTAACAATAGTGGTGTCAGGAGTATACCCTAGTCAGGTAAGTAGTACCTTGAGACTGCCGAACCCTTAGACATGTTTGGTTTGTCATACTGTTTATCCTACACGCGGAGGGAAGCCGCGAAGAGACGCTATTTTGGGTTAGCAGACACTCGAAAAGACGCCAATACAGCGACGGGATTGAGCATTTAGGCTAAAATTTCCCTTAGTATGTCTGAAGGTTCTGCAGTGGTATGGCTTACCTGCTTGGGCTCTACTTCCGATACCATTAACTACTATTGTTACCCCGATCTGGGCTTCTGCAGGAGTGCCCCCTAGTATTAGGGTGTTCCGAAAGTTCGTTCACTACTTTTTTGAAAAATGTTTATTCAAATGCCATAAATCTTATAACGTGGTAGTAAGCGGCGCTGGATAGGGCATCCACTGTTTTACAAATTCCATACTAACCGGTTGCTTCTGCAAGCGAAGAGTGGATAAACAACGAAGAGTCGTTTCTTTTCGAAGACAACACTCTATTCCATATTAATAAAGAAAATCAAGTTAGACTTTTGCAAAATATTCAAGGATATCTCTTTGATAATTTTACCAAAGTCATATTTTTCAAACACGGCGATATAGTCTACTCTTCGTATGACAACTTGCCCGTTCGTTTCCATTCAAATACCTTCTTTCAAGTGTTCACTTTCTTGAACACTACCGCTAATATTGCCCTCTTGGTCTACGTTTTCTTTCTACATAGAAACCTAGAGTCGGTCAGTCTCGCGCGCAGACTGGAACAGTATAAGACGCCTCGGGAAGATAGCAGCGTCATTTGCTGAGTTTTCATCCGCAATGAGTGTTGGCCATCTCCTACTCCGACAATTTCTCCCTTTACCAACATCTACAAGACATTCCATCCAGATGATCCTTCCGGATTAGCGCATCTTATCGAACTAATCGTCTTCCTTCGACAAGGACCAATGTCAATCGGATGTCTGACCGAAATTCTTCGAGATATAAACGAAGGAATTTCCCATGCTGATATTACAACGTTCATTCAAAAGAATTGTCCCAGCCTTGTATACATTATTGTTGACGGAATCGTCAAGTGTAAATATCGTAATAGATGAATTCAAAAGAAATTGCTTCATTACTAGCCCATATTCCCAACTTTTTGGGTGTTTTTCCGTCCGACTGTCTTCCTTGTATCGATAAACTAAAAGAAAACTACGGTCTTATCGTAAATATAGACTCTTCAGAACAAGAAGGAACTCACTGGTTAGCAATAGTTGTCCAAAAAAGAATTTGCTGTTATTTTGACTCTTTTGGAGGGCAACCTAGAGTAAAAAATATACAAAATTTTTGCAAAAACTTTGATACATGTCTTTTCAATAGAAATAAGCATCAAAAGCTGGAAGAAATCACTTGTGGCGCGTACTGTATCTTTGTAGTAAACGAAATGTTATGGCGAAATAGGTCTTTTCGCTCCGTAGTTTTCACATTTCATTGAATTAAACAAGACGATCGGTTCGTGAGAAAGTACTTAAAGGACAATTTTTCCATTCATTTATCCCCTCTGCATTCACAGTGAACGGTCGCATCATATCCCATCTCTGCAACATCTGCAATTCCCAGTATCCTGCCATTGAAAAGCATATGGCCGAAAAACATCCAAAACTCTACTGTATTCCCTGCAATCGGCTATTTTCTTCGGCTTTCTCCCGCAAGCGACATGAAAAAGTCCATATAACCCCGCCCACTGAATCGACGGAAAGCGAAACGAACGAAGCAAAGCCCATGGTCAAGCCAGTCAACAAGGAAGAATTGGTATGCAGTCTTGGCGTCTACAAAAGACCAGCTGATGGAACTATTTCAGTCAAGATTCGCAATGAATAGCCGCATTTCCCGCAATTCGGACTTTCTTCTAAAAGTTCTTCGTCATACTCGATCGGCCATCAAACAAGCAAGCAATTCAGAAATTGGCTGCCTTGTCGAATTATTGTTCAACATCCATAAAATTGCATTTAATCGTTCCGAAAGAAACGCAATTGTCCATTTTCTTCCAATAATTCGATATATTGGCAAGTGTCGAGACGCTGATAAGGCCCGAGATCTACTATTAACCTTTGCCCATCACTTTCTTCGAGAAATTATTCAAGTTGTACTTTCTGCAAAATGATGAAGCATACTTCCCGAGTTCAGCCTTTTGTCGCAGTTACGCAAAAAGAA
Source organism: Pristionchus mayeri (assembly GCA_036245805.1). NCBI lineage: Eukaryota > Metazoa > Nematoda > Chromadorea > Rhabditida > Neodiplogasteridae > Pristionchus > Pristionchus mayeri. The sequence goes on along the minus strand of BTRK01000005.1, from coordinate 27,814,451 downwards.
GCAAATGCAATAGAGATGGAAAGAAGACTAGACAGCATTATTCTTCGAAAGGATATTGACCCTCATACAAAAATGAGGTTATATCAAGACAGACTAGCTCGTCTAATCAACTATAGAAAGGAGAATGACCTGAAAGATGATCGATCTGAACCAACAACTACCACTCCCGACGTTTCCCTACCGTTAATACACTTTTACTCTCAACAACCGATCAATTTTGAGCAAGATGTTGTTTCCGCTGACATGCCGCCAACCAGTGAAAGTTATTCTGATCTTAGCGAAAGCTCGCCAACAAAGTTTATTCCCCTACCAACCTTTAGACCTCCTAAAAAAGTTGCTACGCCTATTCCCCAATCAAAACGAAAGAAAGTTGAAAAGCCAGCTTGTCCTAGAATAACAAATCAGCCAAAATCGCGGATTCCGGTCGTAACAGGATTGGCAAACAAAAAGGCAAGGCCTGCCCAACAAAAAGACGATAGTATTCTTCCTAGTTGGGCAAGACCTACAAAATCTTCGCGTCTACAACGTGTTCAATCAGGAACTGGCAAACGACTTTACATAAGGACTTGGCCTTGAATTGTATTTTTAATCATGTTGAAAAAGTTATTCTATAACCTTGACGAACCTACAGCATTTTCTTCCCACGGACCGTTGCAAAAAGCAAGCAAACTATTAAACAAAAAAGTTACACGTTTTCTCGAATCCCAGCCAGTTTACTCGAGACATAAACAAATTAGATACAAATTTCCCCGTCGTCAAACTCGTGGCGATTTTGTTTTTTCCCATGTCCAGGCAGACTTGATAGATATGAGTGCGCTAGCCCGTCAAAACAAGGGATATCGATATGCTCTATCCATGATTGACTGCTACAGTAGGTTTGCATTTGTTATTCCACTGCATAGAAAAACTGGAAAAGAAGTTGCGGCAGCATTGGAGAAAACGTTTGAAAATGTGCAAATGTTTCCCACCTTTTTGATTACTGATAGGGGCAAAGAATTCATAGGATCCCATGTGAAGGAATATCTTTCTTCTCAATTCATAAGGCTTATTCATCCAAATTCGGATATTAAATGCGCAGTTGTTGAACGTTTCAACAGGACCTGGGAAACACGTCTTTTCAAGTATCTGACTGCAAGCCATACCAAAAAATGGATCGATGTTTGCGACAAACTGACAAAAGCATTAAACAATTCCTACCATCGAATGATCAAATGCACACCACAGCAAGCATTTTCTGGGGAAAAGATTCCGGCGGATTCCAAAAACATACCCTTCAAGAAACCACGATATATCGTAGGCCAACTAGTTCGCATGAGCCACCAAAACAAGGCATTCCGTCGTGGTTACAAGTCTGGCTGGACGGAAGATGTTTTCCAAATTGTTCAAGCGCTAGCCGGCTCACCGCCCACTTACAAAGTTATTGACCAAGCTGGAGAAGAAATTACAGGAATTGTCTATGAACAAGAACTAGTGCCTGCTGCCTAGCGATTATTCTAGGAAAGAATCACGTTTTTTTTTATTCTCGGAGAAAATCACGTTTTAAGTCTCGGAGAAAATCACGTTTTTCATTCTCGGACAAAATCACGTTTTCATTCTCGGAGAAAATCACGTTTTTCATTCTCGGAGAAAATCACGTTTTTCATTCTCGGAGAAAATCACGTTTTTTTTTCATTCTCGGAGAAAATCATGTTTTTATTTTCAGAGATAATCATGTAAATTTACTATTGATCCAGTTAATATATTTTATTTAATAAAGCAATAATTACATGAGTGCGTCAACATGGGGTACACGGTTATCATCGATAGTAAAAACAGAGTCATACTGACAATGAAGAATACAATACAGACCAGGTTCGGGAACAGCCTTGTTGAATTTTACGTTGAAACTAGTAGTACCGAGATTAATCAGATCAAACGTTTCCGAATCTAGGTTTGGCGAAATTTCAAACACAAAAAATGTAAAGCCATCCTTGAACATTTCCCTAGAAATTCCATTGTTATCCAGAGAACGTCCCAAGCCAGTTCCTTCAAGCATGTTTAGATAGGCCGGCATATACAAGTCCTTTTCAAAGTCCAGGTTGAGCGGTCTTGATGGAATGGTTCTTTCGCCACACTCGAGGAAAGCATCCTTTACGTCGAAATGTCTAAAGTTGAATGGTGTTTTCGAGTGGGATCCAATGTAAGAGAGCGCGTCAACCACACACATTATGACTCGTTTTGGAAGCGCTGAAGTAAGCAGGCGACACTCGGGCGCATCAAAACGTCCAGGAGCCACAAAGAAACTACGCATTTCAACATTTGTTAGCGGATAGGTTATCATCTTTTTCTGTTTGAGAAGTTGTTCGATTGCCAACGAAGCAGAATCATGAAGTCGTATTCATGAAGAAGAAGCTTAATATCGCTAATCTCGTACGTGTAGATTGTGTCATTGGGCGCTCTGAGATCCTTGTCAATCTCGAGCGAATCAATGACAAACTTGGGATCATTCAAGTAGGCAATGAGCTTAAAATCTACATAATTCAGGAGAAGACGGGGTTGGTTGAAAAGATTTAGGTTAAGAGTGGCTGCAAATTGACCGTCCTTACCCTTCTCAACCCAACCCGTTCGCCTTACATGTCCTGATGAAGCTGGATTATTATTGGGTTTGTCATCCGTAGCATATCCACCAAGAGAAAGGGTAGTATTTTTGGTATCCTGGTCAAAGTTGAGCTCCGTTTCAATGATTCTTCTCCACGCGTAAAGCGGGGACGAATCTTCCACGAGAACGCCATTGATGTAGACTTGGAATTGTTTGAAGAGTGTCTTGCCAATCATTTGACAAAATGCGATGGGAAGCTTTTCGTCTGCTTTAACCTCCATCTTTTTGCCATCCTTGTTTCTAATGCCAATAGTAAACTGAATGTAACTGCGCTGAAGATTCAGAAAACCCTTTTGTAAATTATAGCGCCATTCAAGCGGTCCCTGGTGTCCGGAAGTATATGAATTTGTAAGAGGACATTCGACGTAACGGCTGTTGACTACACCTACTGAAGTATCAGGAATGATAAACAGGTCCAACTCAGGAACAGTTGACTTTTTAGACTTGGGATTGATAATTTTTTGCATTATGGGGCGGGAAGGAAATAGGTTCGTTTTCCGTTGGGAAGGAATGCAGAAGCTTTTCGTTTTCCAAGTCCAGTAAGATTGCGAATAGTCCGTCTTCAGGCTCGCTTAAATGCTTCTTTTGGGGTCGATCCGCTGATGACGTCAGAAGCGACGCTTGCTGCAGCCTGCGTTATTTGCTTACCTACCGGCGATTCAAGAAAAGATGGGATTGCTATGCGAAGTCTTTTGACGACCCCAGCAATGCCTCGTCCCCTTTGATTGCGAAATCCGACAAACTTTTGACCAGCGCCATAATGCAAAATACTAGCAAAGTCAACTTTATCATAATCGAAAACTTCTGAACAATCTTTCATGATTTGATTTTTATGAAATGTAATGTACATATGGTCGTTCCATAATGGAATTTTATAGGTTTTCCAAAGGCATCGCAAATATCAATCCGGATAGTATCAATAATTTCCTTATTGATGGATAGATGCTGAATAGGGTTAAAGACAGTCGAAACGTTTGAAGGGTCAGCTGAGGTTGGAACGATAAGAAGCTGCGATTTGCAATTTCCTACAACAGATGGTTGTATGCAGTCGGCATACACAAAAATTGAAGAAATATTGTTGTTAAAATCGATCGAATATGAGGCAATCGTTTTGGTCTCGTTGACGAGAAATGACGATGATTGAGTTGAAAATCCGCAAAGATATGCAAGTTCAGGAGACAGTTCAAGACTATCAAGCATACTCTTGTTCACGGATAATATAATTCGATTCAAAAGAGGATCGAAATCAAATGAAAATCCGTGTTTTTTGAGTTGTTCTTGGGCGCGTCCAAGAGAGAAACTGCGTACATTTGCTTGATTCGCAATCCTTTTGGAATCTACAGCATTACCCTTTTGAATATCGATGGACTGCTTTAGCAGTTCTTGAATTGTTTTGTTATCCTCTGCTGCGGCTTTTGTGAGTTCGCTGGTTGCCTCAATCGATTTGTTTAGCAGCGCTTGAAGCTTTTTGCTTTCTTCCGTAATGGCAGTGATATTGCTTTTGGAAATTTTGGTAATCTCTGACTGAATATTTTTGGATTGATTGACTAATTCAGCTGTTGCGTTCTTTGCTTGGTTGATCAATTCAGTCGTAGCATTCTTAATGATTGATTCCTGTTTTGAAAACTGGGCCGAGTCCATTGTAAAAACGTTTTGTTTTGGAGGTCGAGGTTGAGATCCCTGGCCAGCTGGTACTTGCGTTGGAGCCTGAGTTGGAGCAACCGTTGGTTCTTGAGTAGGCGCCTGAGTTGGAGCTTGAGTTGGAATAACCGTTGGTGCTTGAGTAGGTGCCTGAGTTGGAGCTTGAGTTGGAATTTCAGTAGGAGGAATAGGCGTAGTCTGCGTTGGGGTAGTCTGCGCAGGCGTAGCAGTAGTTGCCTGATTTCGTTTTCTCTCCCTTTCTGCCTTTCTTGCTAATGCAGCATCAATCTCGGCTTGAGTAGCGGGCCTTCCTTCTCCTTTTGCTATTCTCCTTTTCAGTTCTTGCTTTTCTTCCTCTGTCATTTCATCGGCTTGTCGTTTACGCCGCTTAGGAGTTGCTGACCAAAGGGAATTGAGCAGGTCAAATGCATCTCTATAATTACCGCGTGGAAGGATAAATTCAGACCTAGATCCTTTTTTATCAATAGCCGCAAAAGCGAGTGGTTCGGGAACGTTTTCAAAGCTATTCGTATAGATAATTTCCGCCAATCCACACTTCCATTTTTCAGTTTTTAGTTTGATCGGTTCCGGAAGACGGACCAGAAATGACGAGTTGGAGTTCTCGGGATGATCCGGAATGTTGGATGGAATTGTTATGAAAAATTCCGCCATGGGCAATAGGGAAAGGAATAATAAGGGCCAGACAACTAGACAACAGTCCACGCCAAAATGACCGCTTATCGCTGTTTGGAAACAAGGTGATATTTACTAACGCTGCAGTTATGCAGACTGATACGATTGCCAGTTGAAAGAAAATAAATAGGGAAGACCTTTTAGTATGACTGAAAATTGTCATTGTAAAACTATGCAATCAGACAAGTTTGTTATAAAGACTCCATGCCTGCTTTACTGTTCTGGCGCGACCCAAACGGGAAAGACGACATTATTGCGTAAAATATTGGAAAATGAAGCCAAAATGTTTGATAAGCCCATTGAAAGAATTATTTGGTGTTATGGAATAGATACAAACGATTTTCCTAAACATGAAAAGATTCAGCTTCATGAAGGTCCGCCCGACATGCGAATGCTGGAAGGGAAAGATCACAAGTTATTGATTTTGGATGATCTCATGTCATATTACATCAAGAATAAAACAGAACTGAATAATCTATTTTCCCGGGTTTCCCATAATTGCAATTGTTCGATAATCAATATAGTACAGTCTTTGTTTGCGCAGGAAAGAACAGCCAGGGCCAACAGTACGTACATTTGTCTAACAAAATCTACTGGAGATACTCTGCAGATTCAAAACTTTGCAAAACAGCTATTTCCAGGTAAATCTCAATATTTCTGGGAGGCATACGAAGATGCAGTAAAGTCTCAGCCCTATGGATATTTAATGATTGATTTGCACCCAACAACGCCCGATAATAGAAGATTATGTACAAACATTTTTGATAATTCAATCTTTTATTATGTTGAAAAAATGAAACCTTAAACAGTTAGGCCTAATTTGACATCCATATCGGGAAATTTGACAAAATTGATGAAAATCGATAAATAATCTTTGATCTTTCGATGTTTTTTTTGCAAACTTACCATATGCCAATGGCATGCCCTGGTTTAGAGGGTCAGAATGATATCCATATCGCGCATGTTGGTAAAGGTTTATTAGAAAATCGATAATTGATTGTTGATCTTTGATCTATTTTAAAAATTATAGGCGGGCCGTCATTGTCCATGTCAAGACGCTTCGAATGATACCCATATCGGCCATGTTAAGTCAGGGGATATTAATATTTAGTTGAATTCCTTTTTTTCGTCAGGGGCGAAGTGGCTAATTGAGTGATTGACAGCTTTTGCGCGCCGGTCATGCAAGCTGACTCATCAGTTGAAAGCCGTGGTCTCATTGAAACCCATACTATCTCGTTAGTTATCCCCGATGAAATCACTGCCCGTAAGAACAGCAGAGAGCATGGAAAATGAAGAGAATTAGAGAATGCCCCCCTCTCGCTGGGATGAACCGCGATATCCATCTCCGCGCATAGAGATGATAGACAACGGGAAATGAAGAGAGTAGAGAGATGACAACAATTGGCTGATTTATGCTAGCATGAAAGCATGAAATTTAGTCATTAGTTAGTTTGTTTGTCTAGTTCGCTCGTTGTTCTCCGACGGTCCCGCCTTACGGTAATATGCCCGGTTATGGTAAGTCTTGGTTATTGTATCAGGGTTACGGTAGTTTGATCTTTGATCTTTCAATATGGTAGGTCAAATTATTTTAAAATTTCGAGTTGTATAAAATGCTATTTTAATTTACACTTGGGCTTATTTTCAAAAAATTAAAAAAGAAATGGGATTTTGCCTGGAAAATAATTTGTTTTGAAATTTGAATATGATTTGAATTTTATTTTTCCCGCATTATTGTTTTTATGATTGAATTATTTGAAAGAAAGATATATCAGTCGGCAAAATGGTCAAAAATGGAAAAAAAGATTGTCTAAGCATTCGAAAAACGAATGGTTGAGGTATAATAATACTACTGCTAATCCGAAGGCATATGGAGAAAGTAAATGGCAAATGATCATTCCTCGTTGTGATCCTGATGGGCGGGGCTTAAGAACTAGAAAAGTGTTGAGCTCTTTTCTTTCTTAGATCTATCGGAAGAAGTTGAATGAACTGGAGAATATCGAGAAGCTGAAGAAGCAGTCGGATGAAAGAGTGCAGAAATTGAAGAAGGAGATCTTCGAGATGAAATCGGTGAGTGGAGGGAGAGAGGGAGGGGGGGGGGAGAGAAGAGAGAGGGGTGATATGAGAGACTTTCTGAGAGAACTGAGCAATTCTACCTGTAAGCCGTACAGTGAAAAATGAAATTCCTCCCAGAATTGTCCCCAGGGGTAACTTTTCACGTAGAGTTCGAAAATCGACCTTAGAAAGCCGTATCTCCGACCGCTCATTTTCTGTGTCGCACTGCTGATGGGCGGTCGGTTTTGGTATCACTCGAACGGCGTCTCCAAACCCCATAATTGTATAGATATTCTGAAAGATATCGACGAGATAAGCATTTTTACTGTTGGCAGTGACAGGCTAGCTCATTTGTGAAAAATGGGCACTACGTCGGATGAGAACTATGACGTCATGCCGCCTTTGATATATCAAAGGCGGCATGACGTCATAGTTCTCATCCGACGTAGTGCCTGAAAAATGTTATGGCCGTTTGAATGTTTCAAAAAATCGTCCTAAATTTGTATGCCGTACTTATACGCTGTTTTATTATTTCATTTGATTCCTCGTGGAAAAGTACCCCTAGGGTATTTTTTTGAAGGGAAATTTCGTTCCTGATGGGGGTCGGCCAAGTTGCCGAACGAAGGCGCATTTCATTTTTTCGCAAATATTTTGAGTTCTAAGTCGAGCCAGTGAGAATCACGATCAAATCTATTTAGTTTATAACTGTACTAAGGTAGGGCAAAAATATCGAGTATAAAGAATTTTCATTATCTCAATTCGGAAAAAATCGAATTTCTTCATCTCGATTTTGTCCATGTTTAGACCCATTCAACATCACTTTATGAATCCTAATTCCTAATTTTCTTTGCAAATCTAGTAGTACGTAGGGATATAAGTCAGAAAATATTGAACATGGGGCCATTACTTGTAAGGAAGGTAGGCATAATTTTGCTTGAAAATGCAATTTCGCATGATAACAAAATATATTTCAAAAAAGAGGGTGTTTAGAGGACTATTGGTTATTTTGTTACATTATACATCTTTTTCATCATTGGGTTACTAAAATATACGTGTAACATCCAAATATACTATAGAGAGAAACCATATTTTCGGGTCATCAAAATCTAGAGAAATTAATCCCCTTGTTCGAGAGAGAGGGGGAGAGTTAATTGGTTTGGAGAAGGGGTAGGAGAGTGTCGCATAAATAGTGGAAGGGGAGGAAAGTGTCCTAGTGATAGGATAGGGGAGGAGATTGTCGTAGAGATAGGAGAGGGGGGATAGTGCCCTAAAGATAGGAGTGGGGGATTAGAGAAAAATAGGACCATGCATTTCGAATTAGGTTGATATCTAATATTTGAGCCAAGATATGACCCAAAATGTGGGTGAATTGAGCATAACGTGAAACGCCCATTTCTCCCTTGTCTTTTCAATTCTCAAAATGGTTGGGTAGGGCTTCGCCGAAGTCTGCAGAGGACGAAAAGTTATCTCTAGTCACGCCGGGTGAGAGACGGGTGGAGGGAGGGGAGGGAGAGGGATGAGAGGAAGCAGAAAGAGTTACCAGCCATGCGCGCTTCGAATTCGAGGAGGCACAGCCTTCAATCGCAACCAAATCACTCGCTCATAAATGAATTTGGAAGCTCTTTTCATCCTCTTTCGAATGAGCCCCCGAGGCCCTAGAATATCCTTTTCTGAGTAGGTCAGCATACGAGTTTTATAGTTTTCTAAGCCAAATCCCTCTATAAATCTTGTATGCTGACCTACTTAGAGAAGGATTTTCCAGGGCCTCGGGGGCTCATTCGAAAGAGGATGAAAAGAGCTTCCAAATAATTTTTTGAACAGGTGATTTGGTTGCGAATGAATAATGTTTTGATATGAGAAAGGCAAGGTAGGAATCGGAAGAAATGTAACCTTTTACGCGTCCCCTGGGGATAAAATCACATGCCACCCCCTAGCCGCCTTTAGGCGGTTAGTTTCTAAAGGTATATCGAAAGGGTATTTGAAAAACACATTATTGATCTGGTATGCAAATGATAGATGATGGGGAATGAAGAGAGAGAATAAATCTATGGTGACAATTATGGATTTGCCTATAGCATTCCTCTCTCCCCCTCTTTCCTCTTCCTCCTCCATTCATTCTTACTCCTTTTCTGGATACTGAGTAGTAGTACAGATGTATTCGTCTCAAGATGAGTAGAGATCGATTGCCGCAGCAGCGACGTGTTGCCCCCTGTGTGCTGTTGACAAGTACTTCCTTTCAAACCTAATTATTCTAGCAACCTTCCTCGATGATATTACGAAGCAGTGTAAGAAACGATGTAGCGAACCAATCCACTGAAGTTAGCGTCTCTTGCTTCATAATTATCTCATTCATACTCAGGATGCTCAAATACGTACGGCTCATTCAAGTAGCTCAACACATACTGCTCTCGAACCTCACCAGGAAGAGATTTGGGATGATCATGAAGAAAGATATGGTAGATATGATAACATCACATCCGGAGTGAGATCAGCAATCGAAAGTTATACAAATATGAAATTCTTGAGGAATAATTCAGTACATATGATATGGTACTTCTTCAGGAAAGTTTAGGTCATGATGGTGATCTGATGAGGGTGAGGTTCACTTTCCTAGAATTTTGCGTAAGAGACAACTTTGATCGACGAAGAGTTAATTTTATTTCATCATTACCCAGACCATCAGAAATATAAATGTGGAAAAAACTACAAAAGGAGATAGCAAACGTACAAAATCATCGAATCCACCCGTACACTAATCATTTAAAATTAATCAATGAATTTGCTATTCTAGATTAACGATGATCTTAAAGAGAAAGTCATTTTCCATGTAAATAAGGTTCGTTTTGAGAGACCGAAAAAACAGCGAAAATATGCTCTACAGGAATTGAAATACAATTTCGGTAATGCAATTATCAAAGATGGAGATATTGTCGGTTTGTACGAAGTGGGAGATCTGAATTAATAGTTAAATCTACTCAGGAACCGTACTTCGTTTATCTATCGATAGTACTGAAGACGAGGATATAAGTGATGTCCTAAGAGAGTTGAGTGGAATGAGAGGGCACCGAACTACAGATGTGATTCCAACCCGTAGACGCACAACTTTTCTGATTCAATTCTCCTCCGTAGAGGTGAGCACGACAAAATGAAATCCTACCGTTCTCCTTTCAGAGAACAATTCAGCTGTATCGTAAAGAAATTACTTGTGGTTCAAGAACATTTGGTCGCCTGGGATGGCCGACGGTGCCCCGTAAGAATAGAGATGTAGAGTGATGTAAATATCCTTCTATTCAGTCAACGATCCAATTGACTCTATTGGTTCACGTGGTGTGCGAATCGTGCTTACATGGCCTCCAATCATATCTATGAATGGTTTGGCAATATATGACTCATTTCCAGTCTCATTTCATCTACGATGAGGATCCTTACGTCAATGCTATAGTCAAAGACGTGAAAACGGGATTGAAATTCCATATAGCTGAATAATTTAGGACGACGGAAGTTGTTGTTTGGACGTATCAGCTGAACTCGCCAAGAAAATAATCGCCGTCTTGCACAAACTCAAAATTGCTGGATTTCTTGTGACGGTTTGTCCTGCATTAATCCTCTATAACCAAATACTCATTCAGGTTAGGGTTGTCTAGTCATTCCACGAAGGAAATACGATGCAATTAATCAACACTATTTGTTTGACTTCACTGAATAAATTGTATCATAATGGTTTATGCACTGCAAGAACAAAATGGGAAAACATAATAATCGCTCCCCTCTTCTCTTCTCTCATATTCATCCTCCTAGAGGGGCTCCTCCTTGATCTTCTCTGCAACAATTGGACGTAATCTCTCCAATACTTCTCCTCTCGCGTCCACCCTATTGTTATTTTCATTCAAAATTGTTCAATTACCTTTGACAGGCCCATATTTCACTAGGCAAATATTATAGTTTACAATAGAGCAAACGAATCCGAAATAGTTGTCTACGTATTACAGGCAATCTATCCCCCCTTGTATAAGATCTGAACAAGCTAAAATTTCCAAAGATGGAGCCCGACAGTTCTACTCTGATATTGATTTCGACTCACTTTCAGCCACGAAGTTCTCCTTCTCCTTCTCTTTCTTCTCGGGCGTGCGACTCTTCCTTCTTCTCAATGGAGATCTGCAAACATTCACGTTTATACTAATTGAGCGGGGTTTTTTAATAGTAATTTTGCTATTTTCAGACTTTAGTAGCTATGAAATTATAATCAGATTGCTTTAGAGTTGGAGCGTATAGTGATAATTTAAAATGAGACGTCATCTTATTCTTTCCACACCACCCCCCTCCTCCCCTCTGACCTCTTCCTCTCCGGTGATCTACTCTCTCTTCTCTTCGTCTCTCCTCTCCTTCCAATGGGAGATCTCGATCGTTCCCTTCTCGGAGATCTCGAATCTCTTCTGCGACGATTGGGGGATCTGCAAAGGAAACATTCAATTAACGAAATTAAACTCCTTTTTAATTCACCCCCCATATTTCCTGTGATACGGTAATAAGTGTGTGTCTTACCTCTTCCTATCTCTACTCGTCTCTTCTCTTCTCTCCGACTGGCGATTCTCGTCGACGACGAATGGGTGACCTGCATGAGAAAAGAATTAATGCTCAATTTGAGAACGAGTAAATTAAACGGAGCGAATAGGCAAAAGAAGTAAAAGGGGGTAATATCCTACATTACCTGGCAGGGGAAGGAGTTCCCCTTCTTCTTCTTACGGGAGACCTCACTGGTGAACTAGAAACAGAAAATGAGTATCAAATGAGACGAGAGGAATTCAACAGAAGGAGTAGACTAACCTGCGAGGAGACCTCGTAGTTCTTCTCTTCCTCACTGGAGATTCCTTCCTCCTCTCTCCATTCCTCTCCTCGTCCGATGATAGAGGCTCCTCCTTGATCCCCCCATCACCCAATATTATCACCATTACAAAGAGTTCGAATAAGATCCAATAAATAGTGAATATGTGACCAATGAATCATAAATGAGCCTCACTCTTCTCTACGGCATCCGAATCTCTCCTCGATCTCTTAGGTGGAGGGGAGACAGAAGAATCACGACGACGACGCCCATCTAGAGAGGAAACACGTAAACACATTTAGAGATAATGAAAGAACAAGTGCTTAATGGCGTGAAAGGGTAGTATGATTAGTTTTTTTTAATATGAAAGTAAACCCACTCTTTTCTTTTTCATTCTCAAGATCCGACGATGGCTCCTCTTTTTTCACTTTCATCTTCTTCAATTGTTTCTTCATTTTCTTCTCTTCCTTCTTTTTCTTCTTCTTATCTTTCTTGCTCTTTTTCTTTGAATCTTTTTCTTCCTTCGTCATTCCGAGTGTCTTCCTCAACAGATGCAGATAAAAAAAATGTTCACGAAAAGTGTCCCAACCTCATAACCTTCTCTTGTTCCTTCTTACTCAATGAATTGAAAAAATCCAGCATACTCTTAGTCTTATCTTGCTGAAATAATGTTCAAATTTATTTAGTCCATAACAAAATATAGAAGCGCTTTCAGAGAGTTCTAGATCGAAATAGATTCTTTACTTTTAAACCCCTTAGAGATAGATCGAACACATTTGGAATTCATATTGAGGCAACTAAATCCACACCTCGTTTTCAATGTTTTTCCAGAAGAGTAGCTAGGATACTTAGTGAACTACCTTCAGATGTTCATAGTTCTTCAAGTATTGCTGTCTTTAAGAATAGATTACTCAAATTAGACTTATCTAAGTTAGCTCTTCATCGTTAGTTATTCACTTTCCCCTTCTCGTCCCGCTCCCTACCCACATATTCTCTTTTCACCCCCCCCCCCCCCCCCCACCCCCAATCCCCACATGTCTACTCCCTCCCCACTTCTCCCCCGTTAGAGATCTACGGATGCTGGTTCTCGGAGCAGAGTCTACCTGGTCTACCCGAGTGCCTCCTCAACTACTGACCAGACGAAGACAGATGAGACCAGTTGACTCGATCTTCGCTTATTTTCTCTCTCGCTTCTTTTTGTACTCCCTTATCTCTCCCTATTCTATCACTCTGAATCCTCAGTGTGAGGAGTGAAATTATTCTGTACGACACGCATAATATAATATTCGTATCTCGTTGCGCCTTGTGCGTAGATAAAACATATATAAGTGCATAGCACCAAACATAGATATGACGCACCTTATCCTTCACAGCATTCCCCATCTGTTCCAACTGTTCATATTCCTTCGCAGAAGAGAGCATCTGCAATGAGATCACTCAGATTCATTTCACTTCTGGCAAAACAATGACAATGAGAACACTAGTCTACAGTACTGCTCCACTCACATTGGCCTTCAGTTTCATTCCGTGTTCCTCCCTCATCTTCTCTGCGAGTGTTCCACTATCAGCAGGAACCCATTCCTCCTCCTCTCCCTCCTCCACTTTCTTCTTCCGACCACGATACTCATTCTGCAACAAAATCGTAATAATTGAAAGAGAAGGTCAAATATTCTAAGCCATACCTTATCAACTGTCTTTCCTGCTTTTTCAGCTTTCCTCAATTCTTTCACGAGATCCGATGGGTTGTTTGCATCTAAATTATTAGTATGCCGAAGGGTTAGAAAAGACAGTGAATGGTAGCAACTAACATCCTTCCTCCTCGTAGTTTCCACTCTTCCCATAAAGGGGACACTCGCTGTCAGTGTTCACGTGCCCCCAGTTGTGACATCTCACGCAACGCACATTTCGCACCTAAACATCCTTCTTTAACACACCACATAATATTCGATATATTCATTTATTTTGGCAGCAAACTAGATTTTTCAAAAGTCAAAGTAACCGGAACGTACGGCAATTCCGAAGGGATGATCCACGATTGCCTCATTGTTCTGTGCCCACGACTCTCTCGAGGCGTTGTATTTCCTCTGCCACTCAAACTTCGGTTCTGGCTTCTCCTGAAAAGTAGGTATCCTTGCACCGATTCATAGTATAAGTTAAAATCCGCAGCAATTTGAATACGCATTCCAAGTTATCACGACAATGATAACTAAACAACTGTTTCGATTGTCAGCGTACCTCCTCTCGTTTGTGCATTCCAGCGGGTGCTTCGCACATGAAGGAGAGACCCATCTTCGCTTTCTCGTCTCCGAGAAGAGCCCTGCAGGACTCAACCTTAGTTTTTAAGTGAAAGTAACAGATCTAGTGAAAAGATGATGATATCATAGTATCAAAATCAATTTTGCATCAATACCTAAAACCTTATCTTGTATCATAACACTTAAGTAATTATTCGTCTCTCGTTGCGCCGCCGAGCGTAGATAAAATATAAAATATATAGAAACGTGCGCTTGAGTTACTTGTTGTTAAAAAATTCCTGCTAATTCTCATATTGAATTTACATCTCCTCCCATCTCTAGTTTCCTGTTGTTCCGTTTTCTGACGGGCCTCCCATACCTGAAAACTCACCAATTATGTAATATCAGTTTTGTAAGGAACAAAATTGAAAGAATAATGAATCAGCGGCAACTGGCATACCTTCTTCAAATTCCACTTTTGGAATTCTTTTCCCATGGCTGATTGAGTTTAATTACCGAGCAGCTGCCTAGAATGAAAAAAATAAAGAAACACATTAACACGGATCTCCTGCCACGGTGTGACATCTCCTGCCACGGTGTGACGGAGTCGACCGAACCATTTTAAAAATATTCATCGTTCCACTACAGTAAATTAGTTAAAACATTCCGCGCACGAAATTGAAATCATACAAAAAGTTGCCTGAATTACCGTGATATATTCAAAAATAAACGGCAAATTGTAAAGTTCACCTATTGGCAAAAGTCCAGCGCGATCTCTTAAACGGAAAACCCTGACATTTTGCCCTAAATAAAGTAACAAGTTGAATTTCGCGGGCTTGCCATTTGCTGCATGTTTCTTTTTTTACCACGCGCGGCGGCACGCATGTCCGTGCCTGTAAAAATGCAGGAACCGATGCGACAGAAAAAAATTTCGAGTCGTGGATTTAGCTGAAACCGGTAGGACTGGCCAAAGTGAGAGCGAGGACAACGTCTGACCACTCCGTTTTTCGAAATTTGCATGTTCAACCGAGTTATGACCTACCTCGTTGAAAGGTCGTATATCGGTCAGTTTTTGACCTACAGCGAGCGGATTTTTTTCAATCGACTCATAATAGAGAAATCTACAAATAAGTTCTCTTACGCTCCACGCGGAAATGACGTCTTCACATAGTTTCATGCGAAAAACTGTTTTTCTCTATTCAAATGGTAATTTTCTTCCCTTTCTGATGAAAACATCTCGATTTTTATTCTTGATTCGGATTTCCCATCCTTGAAATGGTGTACGTGCATAGTTCATTGGTCCTCGTAGGTCGACTATCATACCGGCACTCAGTGGGAAGAATTTGAACATAGTGCACTTTTTGAATGAAACATGTTTTGGTACGTATCTCCCCTCCAATTTTTGCAAATGAAAGAACTTATACCACTTTTGGATACCTCTCCAGTAGGTCTCCAACAATGACTCAGGGGTACGAAACCCTGAAGTTAGCCGTTTTCGAGATATGGAGTAAAAACCATTTTCAATGGATCTCACAGAGAAAATTACCTTTTCTTCAAAAAATATTACAAGTCCTAAATCTACCTACTGAGTAGCGATGTCTACATCCCCATGTCAAGACAAATGAACTATGTACATAAGTCAATTTTGAAGGTGGGGAATCCGAATCAATCATACACATCGAGATGATACAATATTATAGTGGATTTTTGGAAACATTTCGCCTCAAATTTCTTAAGAGCAGTTCAATACAACTAGTTTTTACTCCGTATCTCGAAAACGGCTAACTTCAGGGTTTCGTACCCCTGAGTCATTGTTGGAGACCTACTGGAGAGGTATCCAAAAGTGGCATAAGTTCTTTCATTTGCATAAGTTGGAGGGGAGATACGTACCAAAACATGTTTCATTCAAAAATTGCACTATGTTCAAATTCTTCATACTGAGTGCCGATATGATAGTCGACCTACGTCGACCAATGAACTATGCACGTACCCCATTTCGGGGATGAGGAATCCGAATCAAGAATAAAAATCGTGATGTTTTCATTAGAAAGGGAAGAAAATTACCATATTGAGACGAGAAAAAAGGTTTTTCGCATGAAACTATGTGAAGACGTCATTTCCGCATGGAGCGTAAGAGAACTTATTTGTAGATTTCTCTATTACGAGTCGATTGAAAGAAATCCGCTCGCTGTAGGTCAAAAACTGACCGATATACGGCCTTCCAACGCGGCAGGTCATCCGTTCAACACGCAAATTTCGAGGAATGAAGTGGATATGCGTTCTCCCCGCCCTCACTTTGGTCAGTTCTCACGTTTACAACGAAATCGGTGATCCACAATTTTTTTTGTCGTAAAGGGGTCTCATTTTCCTACATTTTTACAGGAGATCCGTGTTAAAACGCTGTCTCCCTAAGATCGAAGCATAGGGTGGCACAATGACTCAAACTTATCGCTAGGAGTTCAAACTTTGGTGGTAGAGTCCTTAGGGTCAAAGGAAACTTTTCCAGAAATTTTGACCTACCATTTGCATATTTTACAAAAACCGCCATTTTTGATATTGACCCTGTGTGTTACATACCATTCGAAAGAGCATCAAAAGTTATGTCAGAATACAAATTTGCGAAGAAATTGATCAACATCTGTTCGGTAAACATGCTATTATGGGAAGAAAAACAGCTGTTTGAAATTTCGATAGTTTAGGAGAACATGATCCAATCATTTCTGGTCAAACGTTACTTAATAGGTAAATCAAACGTTACTTAATCGGTAAAATGTTATGAGGAATTCAGAAAAAAATATGCCGAAGACGAGCGAGGTACCCCAAATAGAGTATTTCTCGAAAAACTGAGGGTGTTCTGTAACGTGGGTTCGATTCCGCCCGAGTGCAAACATTTTTGCATGCATTTTCCACACGAAATCTAGCTACCACTATATTTCGATATCTACAATAAGTGATGTAAAGTTGTTTCCGTAATAAAATTTGTTCAATTAATGCCTGCAAAAATGTTTGCACTCGAGCAGAATCGAACCCACGTTTCAAAACATGCTCAGTTTTTCGAGAAAAACTCTATTTGGGGTACCTCGCTCGTCGTTGGCATATTTTTTTCTGAATTCCTCATAACATTTTACATATTGAGTAACGTTTTCAGAAACCAGAAATGATTGGATCATGTTCTCCTAAACTATCGAAATTTCAAACAGCTGTTTTCTTCCCATAATAGCATGTTTCCCGAACAGATGTTGATCAATTTCTTCGCAAATTTGGATTCTGACATAACTTTTGATGCTCTTTCGAATGGTATGTAACACAAAGGATCAATATCAAAAATGGCGGTTTTTGTAAAATATGCAAATGGTAGGTCAAAATTTCTGGAAAAGTTTCCTTTGACCCTAAGGACTCTACCACCAAAGTTTGAACTCCTAGCGATAAGTTTGAGTCATTGTGCCACTTTGCTCCGAGGATCTGACGTTCTAACGGGGACAGCGTTTTAAATCAACAAAATTACAATATGACATCGAGAATCTCGAAGTAAAGCTTGGTTATGGATAAGCGGCATTTCTCGCGAAGCCCGGCTAGTCATTAAAAGGCCAATCATTCGTAGTTTCTTCTTAGTCCAGTATGAGTTTTCATCCATACATAGCCATATGAATCGACTGCGAATGATAGTTACTGACTGGCCGGGTTTCGGGGAAGTCACGGCATGATTTTTCCCAACAGCTCGTTCAGAGATATGGTCCCGTGGTGTACTAGAAAGTGCATGGCGAGTGGTGCGGTTCTGTACATTACGGTCGTAAATGTAATGATGTGCTTGATTCAAAAGAGTCCAGTTTTCGAACTAAGTTTTGGTTTGCTCTGAATTTGTCATGCGAACGTTAAGGGAGCTTACATTTCCAACATAAACATAATATAAGTTAAATAAAGAGATTCATAACGCATGGAGCACTTTTTGATTCCAACACCAGCACTTTAGCCGTGATTTCACACTAGAACATGAAAAGATATCAATTATTTCGCTTTGAGCTAAAAAACTGAAGGCAAAATAAAAATATTGAAGGAAAACAGCGAAATCCCGACGTCTCCGACTCCTCTGAAAAAAAAACAATAAAATCAAGAGAAAATCCCGTAAACCGTATGCCAAAGCTCAACAATTTGAAAAAAAGAGGAAGAAAGCTGCATTTCCTCAGGGCACGGCCCGTTAAACTAGGGACCGCGGATGCCCTTGTAAAGAGGTTTCATAAAAATGTTCACGCACTACGAATCTACACAATTGGCCATGGCGAAACGTTTAGAAATGAAAACAAAATAATAAAAAAATAATTTTAACAAATTCAGTAACTTTTAAAATTTCCCCTTGGGTCACTAGACTACCGTATGATGATTACAGTTGGACCGCATTACGAGTCAGGACTTTCGCATCATTTCGTGTTTTTATTGATTTGTATATTTTTACTATTTGTATTTTTGTACTATTTATTTGTGAACTGCTTTAAGTGAGTAGTGCTAGCTTCTGAACTTATAGTTGACTGGAAAATGAAGTGTATCAAGTATGGACAGGTGAAGTAATTTGGTAAAGAAGGTCGTCCGAACGAAAATGGGGCATGACGCGTGTGTGGAATAGGTTGAGGAAGGTTTGTTGCATGTAATGGACACAAGAATATAAAGGGGGCACTCAAAAATAATGAAAAAATGGGGGAAGAAATGGATGCTCGAAAAATGCCAGATTCGTGCCGCTTTTTGGCAAAGAAGTAATCGTCCGAACGAAAATGGAGCATGACCCGTGTGTGGAGCAGGTAAAGGAATGTTTTTTACATCTTCTGGACAGAAGAATGTAAAGGGGGCACTCAAAAATAAAGAGAAAACGGAGAAAGAAACGACGTCGGGAAATTGTACAAAAAGTCCGCTAAAAATCTTCTCCCTAAACCAGAAGCGGCGAACCAGTCGCAAATACGTTTATAATGGGTTTCTCTGGCTATATGACGGTAAATATGACCTAGAAAATAGTAAAAAAATGCAAAATCGATAAAGAAAAAAGTTGAAAAACTTTCAGCACGACACAGATTAAAAACGGTACAGTATCTAGGCACACCATTAATCGTGGTGTGGATATGTGATGGACGGCAGAAAGGACGGGCCTCCGCGGTCCCTACGTTAAACAGTGGAAAAAGAGTCCGGTCGGACAACCGCACGGCAATTTTTTTCTCGACATCCCGTTGAAAGTCATGGCCCGTGTAGTCATTTCTATACTTAACGACACGGTTTACATCCCTTATTTACGGTTCTCTGTTTCACGGCTATGAATGTATCGCCCGTTCACACAAATTAATGAAAATACGAAAACCGTATAGCACTAATACAGTATTTTGACAGAAACGGTATAAAAACTACAGACTATCAGGCGAAAAAGTACAGTACCACAGGAAACCATCATGGGGCTGTGCAATTGAATTTTACAGTACACCTTCCGAACAGGGGTGCCCTTTTTTAACTGGTATGTCGATGAAAAAATTGGCGTGCAACCGCGTTGCGGACGTGATGCATAAAATCCGCGATAGAAATTTTTTGTTAGGGGTGCAGAAAATACGGTAGAATTTGTAAGAATTTTTCCAAAACATGTGCCGGCTCTGCACCCGGACTTCGCTTGTTTTGGAAGTTTTGGAAGTTTTCGATTTTTAATTTAAAAAATAACTTTTATAGGCGCTTGCGTAATACATCCATATATGAGAGACATCGCGAGATAATCACCTTCTCCGCGGCGGTAGAATCAAATTCATCCTATCCTGATCTAAGCGTGATGCAAGGTATTTCAAATGATGCTCTTTCAAACTGCGTTGTCAGAATTTTGATAACTATCGTCGTCTTCGAGATTCAGAAGGCCAAAGTTGGGACACTCACTTTTAGGGGTCAAATCGAGCATACTTAAACGATCGCAAATCCGTTCAAAATGACGATATAAACTCGTTCTTTGCTCAGAAAGAAAGCTGAGAAGATTCTCTACAACTTTTATGTTGATCATTTCATTCCATGTGTATGTGCCAGTGCGGGGTGGTCGGGTCGACCAAAAATGATCAAATTCTGGAAATCGGAAAAACCCCCTGAATAATTATGTGCGATTTGTAGACACTAACTGTGACTAATTTGACCACAAATTTCAGCCAAATTGAAAGATTTAAAAAGGGCGTGACTTTTTCGTCCGGCGACGTCAGAATGAGTCCCAGACCAAAGTACCCTCTAAGCTCCAACTGACAGCTATTAGCTTCAAATGGGTCCAAAATCTTCCAAAACAACATAAAAAGTCACGCCCTTTTTTACATCTTTCAATTTGGCTGAAATTTGTGGTCAAATTAGTCACAGTTAGTGTCTACAAATCGCACATAATTCACATTCATCGCACATTCAGGGGGTTTTTCCGATTTCCAGAATTTGATCATTTTTGGTCGACCCGACCACCCCGCACTGGCACATACACATGGAATGAAATTATCAACATAAAAGTTGTAGAGAATCTTCTCAGCTTTCTTTCTGAGCAAAGAACGAGTTTATATCGTCATTTTGAACGGATTTGTGATCGTCTAAGTATGCTCGATTTGACCCCTAAAAAGTGAGTGTCCCAACTTTGGCCTTCTGAATCTCGAAGACG
This sequence comes from Pristionchus mayeri, assembly GCA_036245805.1. Classification (NCBI taxonomy): domain Eukaryota; kingdom Metazoa; phylum Nematoda; class Chromadorea; order Rhabditida; family Neodiplogasteridae; genus Pristionchus; species Pristionchus mayeri. The sequence continues at coordinate 27,793,734 of BTRK01000005.1, read as the reverse complement.
ACGATAGTTATCAAAATTCTGACAACGCAGTTTGAAAGAGCATCATTTTAAATACCTTGCATCACGCTTAGATCAGGATAGGATGAATTTGATTCTACCGCCGCAGGACCCCCTCAAATGGGTGATTTTCTCGCGATTCCTCTCATATATACTCGATTCAGCGTAATGGTGGCAATCGAACAAGTTCTGTCGCTTTTTAAATTTCTTTTAAAACTATCCAAAACGACATTTTAAATTGTTTTACTAACGTATATCAATTTTTATATATGTTTTCGGACCTAACTTTTATGAGGCATGTATGTAGGAATGTATACATGGTCAATTTACGACCAGACATGTTTAATGAAGTGACTTCTGTCGATTTCCAGACAGCGAGTGCGAAGTCTAAGATAGTTTTATCTCTTACACGTTGCGGCTCTGACCCCGGAGGCTTTAACGGGCCGTGCAGGGTAACATTCATATGAGGCCGTTTGCCTAAGAACCGGGCAAATTCAGAGAGTTCTGGCACAGCTCAAAAATCTCGATTTTTTGTATACTCTATGTTTTGGGGTTATTTTTGGTGCTGAACACGGTGAGCACATTCATTTTGTCTCCAGAGTCGCCGTTGGCTTCAGGCGACGTCACGTCGAAAACACATTTTCGAATATGGCGCAACTCTCAAATGTGCTAAAATTACGTGAACATGGTTTCCGGGGTAGAATTTCATGCTGATTACGCCTATCCACTTCATTTTTCATGAATTTACCCCAATTACCCCAAATAGAGTATTTCTCGAAAAACTGAGGGTGTTCTGAAACGTGGGTTCGATTCCGCCCGAGTGCAAACATTTTTGCATGCATTTTCCACACGAAATCTAGCTACCACTATATTTCGATATCTACAATAAGTGATGTAAAGTTGTTTCCGTAATAAAATTTGTTCAATTAATGCCTGCAAAAATGTTTGCACTCGAGCAGAATCGAACCCACGTTTCAAAACACCCTCAGTTTTTCGAGAAAAACTCTATTTGGGGTACCTCGCTCGTCTTTGGCATATTTTTTTCTGAATTCCTCATAACATTTTACATATTGAGTAACGTTTTCAGAAACCAGAAATGATTGGATCATGTTCTCCTAAACTATCGAAATTTCAAACAGCTGTTTTCTTCCCATAATAGCATGTTTCCCGAACAGATGTTGATCAATTTCTTCGCAAATTTGGATTCTGACATAACTTTTGATGCTCTTTCGAATGGTATGTAACACAAAGGATCAATATCAAAAATGGCGGTTTTTGTAAAATATGCAAATGGTAGGTCAAAATTTCTGGAAAAGTTTCCTTTGACCCTAAGGACTCTACCACCAAAGTTTGAACTCCTAGCGATAAGTTTGAGTCATTGTGCCACTTTGCTCCGAGGATCTGACGTTCTAACGGAGACAGCGTTTTAAATCAACAAAATTACAATATGACATCGAGAATCTCGAAGTAAAGCTTGGTTATGGATAAGCGGCATTTCTCGCGAAGCCCGGCTAGTCCACATACATAGGATCGTAGCGATATTGTCGCGTCGACACTTTCTTGCGAAATTAATTGGATTACCCTTTCTTTGTCCGGAGAGAGGGAGAGGGGGGGGGGGGGGTGCAATCTAATTGGTTTTTAGAGAGTGTGGAGATTGGAGAGAACGATCATTTTCCGTTCTCTCGAGGAGAGCGAGCGGTCGGGGGGGGGGGGGGAGGAGGTTAAAGGGAAATAGGGGGTTGGGGAGAAGGAAAGCTGGAGGCGAACGAGGATATGGATAGGGAGGAAGGGGGAGAGGGTCATAGAGATAGAAGAGGGGGGAGAGGTTCCTAGAGATAGGAGAGTTGAGTGGGGGTCCTAGCGATAGGAGAAGGGGAGGAGAGGGTCATAGAGATAGGAGAGGGGGGGAGATGGTCCTAGAGATAGGAGAGGGGAGGAGAGGGTTCTACTAGAGATAGGAGGAGGGAGAAGGCCCTAGAGATAGGAGAAGGGGAGGAGAGGGTCCTAGAGAGAGGAGAGTGGGAGGAGATGGTCCTAGAGATAGGAAAGGGGAAGGAGAGGTTAATAGAGATAGGAGAAGGGGAGGAGAGGGTCCTAGAGAGATGAGAGTGGAAGGAGATGGTCCTAGAGTTAGGAAAGGGGAAGGATAGGGTCCTAGAGACAGGAGATGGGAGGAGAGGGTTCTACTAGAGATAGGAGGAGGGAGAAGACCTTAGAAATATGAGAAGGGGAGGAGAGGGTCCTAGAGATAGGATAAGTGGAGGAGAGGGTCCTAGAGAGAGGAGAGTGGGAGGAGATGGTCCTAGAGATAGGAGAGGGAGAGGAGATGCTACTAGAGATAGGAGAAGGGAAGGTGAGGGTCCTAGAAATAGGAGTGAGGGGGAGAACACGGTCCTTGAGATTGGAGAGGATCCTACAGATAGGAGGGAGAGGAGAGGGTAATGGAGATAGGAAATGATAGGGAGGGGTGGGAAAAAAAATATTTTTTTAAAAATATTACCGAGAGATAAAAAGACATGCCACCTCCTAGCCGCCTTTAGGCGGCTAGTACCAAATAATTTCAGCCTTTAAAAAATGATTTTTTTGGAAACATGAAAAAATTTTTTTCGAAAACGACTGATATTTCGCAATATTACAAACAAGACAAGTTTTTTGGTTTGGCTAAGTATTATAATAGTAGTATTAGATGGATTCGAGCGAAACAGCGCTCTAAATTTAAATTTGTTCTTTTTCGATCCCCTCAATCTTACGTTTTCAAGCAAAATTATGCCTACCTTCCTTACTAGGGAAGGCCCCATGTTTAATATTTTCTGACTACGTACTACTAGATTTGCAAAGAAAATTAGGAATTAGAATTCAAAAAGTAATGTTGGATGGGACATGGACAAAACATGGACAAAATCGAAATGAAGAAATTCGATTTTTTCCGAATTGAGATAATGAAAATTCTTTATACTCGATATTTTTGCCCTACCTTAGTACAGTTATAAACTAAATAGATTTGACCGTGATTCTCACTGGCTCGACTTAGAACTCAAAATATTTGCGAAAAAATGGAATGCGCCTTCGTTCGGCAACTTGGCCGACCCCCATCAGGAACGAAATTTCCCTTCAAAAAAATACCCTAGGGGTACTTTTCCACGGGAAATCGAATGAAATAATAAAAAAGCGTATAAGTATGGCATACAAATTTAGGACGATTTTTTGAAACATTCAAACGGCCATAATATTTTTCACAAATGAGCTAGCCTGTCACAGCCAACAGTAAAAATGCTTATCTCGTCGAGATCTTTCAGAATATCTATACAATTATGGGGTTTGGAGACGCCGTTCGAGTGATACCAAAACCGACCGTCCATCAGCAGTGCGACACAGAAAATGAGCGGTTGGAGATACGGCTTTCTAAGGTCGATTTTCGAACTCTACGTGAAAAGTTACCCCTGGGGACAATTCTGGAAGGAATTTCATTTTTCACTGTACGGCCTATGGTAAATTCTCTCGGACGGCCTCTCATATTGCAGCTGCGAGTGAGAATGACGAAGCAGATGAGGGCGGAGATTGAGAAGTACAGAGAGTACAAGATGATCGCCGATAAGAAGATCGTCCAGATGCAAGTCAAGGTGAGGGAGAGGGGTAGGAGGGACATTTCATTGTCCACAATCGAATGAGTAGCTGGTAATGATTGTGTTGAGGAGCGTAAGCGAGACACGGATACAGCCAGACTCAAGCATAACCTCAGCCAGCAACTGGTCGTCGTCAAGTAAATCCCCCTTTCTATTTTCTCAACTGTTATTCAAAAAAATAATATTATTAATCTATGAAGCGATGATTTAGATAAGAAACTTTAGATTATCAGATTTTCGCTCAACGTTGTGATGAATTCACACGTAAGACGGATTTGTGTGCAGGCGGAAGTACGAAGAGGCGAATGCAGCGAACAAGAGACTGCAGACTCAGTTGATGAGATCGAAGATGGAAGAGGGGGAGAGGAAGATGGATGAGAAGACGGACGAGAAGTGGAAGGTAGGGAGGGGAAGGGAAGGGATAAAGAAGATCTACCTTGAGGAACATGTTCACAATGAATTGGAGTTGGTTGCATCAATCTATTGCACGGAGTGGAGCACGGAGGAGATGATCAATCAGAGGAAGGTGTGGAGGAAGAGGGGAGGGAGGAGGAGGAGAGGAGAGATTGCAGACTCTCTCTCGTACTCTGAAGGGATTGAGTGAGAGACTGAAGGGACTCGAGGAGGAACGATCCATGAAGGTGAGTGAAGGAGGAAGGGGGAGGATGAATGGACTCATAGAGGGTAGAGATGAGAGATGAGAAGGATCTACATTCAATTATTTTTCGAAAAACAGAGGGGGGCGAAGAAGATGATGAATCGGAGAGGACACTCATGGAGGAGAAGAGATACTGCGAGGATGAGATGGAGAAGATGTGCGTTGTCCCCCTCCCCTTCTTTGCTGTTCCCCTCCCCCCCTCTCCTCTCTCGCCTCTTTATCTCTATAATTGCAGGAACGCGGTGATTCAGTCGATGCAGTCGAATACTTCTAACGTGAATCTGTCGTCGATGGTTGAGTCTCGGTAAGTTCTCTCCTCCCTCATTCACTCTCTCCACTCTATTTCAGATGGAACACTGTATGCACTGTGCCTGCAGCCAAACTGGCACTCAAGCATCTCTTCGAAGAGGTCAGCCCCCCCCCCCTTTCTCTCACTAACTGACCTTATTGGCTCATTTACTTTTATTCATTTCTCATATCATCGTAATGATTGACCCTTTCAATATTCTAAATTATTGGAGTTAGATGAAGCATAATCGAATAAACAAAATAATTATTTTGAGACGGCAAATTTTCTGAGAACCTCGATGGATGAGCAGAGAAAGAGGGAGAAGGAAGAGATGAAGTGGAAGAAGAAGATGGAGACACTGAAGGGAGATGTGAAGGAGAGAGAAAGACGGATTGATGAGGTGAGAGGAGGAGAGGAGAGGGGAGAGGAAGAGAATGATTGGAGATGGAGAAACAGAAGGAGGAATATCTGAGGAATGAGAAGGTTCAGATGGAGAAGAAGAGGAGGAAAGTTCTCATGGGAACTCATTGCAGAGGAGATCACTACTGCAATCAGAGATACTCGAATCAGAGAGAGTACACATCACACATGAACACATGGATCAACTCAAGGAGATGCAGGATACCATCCAGGGAATGGATAATGCCAATCTGGCAGAGAGAAGAACGGTGAGAGGGAGGAGAGGGGAGAGAGGGAGGAGAGAGAAGGAATTGCAGACGAGAGTGTCGCCGACTCCGCCTGAGGAGGAACTGAGGGAGGAGAAGAGAATCGCACGATTAGTGGATGTGAGTAGTGGGCAGCCTTTTCTGTTCCAGTTCTTCATTATTCTCTTTAGGCATCTGTAGAGACGGAGAGTGTGGAAGAGAGAAGGGAGTGGGAATTGGAGATAGAAGTGAATACACAGAAACAGATTATCGAAGAGAAGACTCAGGTGAGTCTATGGTTGACATTGACAATCAAGAAAGTCTATTGTTGACATCCTTCCGATAATTATCAGATTATGAATTGCGAGTTCGATTTGCAGGAAAGTGAGAATCTTTCACGTCTGCTGAAGAAATCTCAAGAAAGCATCTCTGAAGTTGAGGTACACCAAAACAAAATTGGAGTGTTCTGCTAATATATGAACTATACATTGAAATAAACATTTGTTTCCAGGAGAAATTGATGAATGCGCTGAAATCGATTGATGCAGAGAGGGAGAAATCAGAGAAGTTGACGGCGGAGATCGGAAAGGCCGAGAAGACGATTGGAGAGAATAGAGAGAAGGTGGGGAGTGTGATGAGTGAGAGAGAGAGAGAGAGAGGGGGAATAGAATGTGAGAACGAATCTATATGATAACCCCTTGGATTAATGACTCAATGTTTAATTGCAGTTGTCCGAACTGGAGAAGCAGAAATGTGAATTGGATGAGGAACTAGTGGCATCTCGTGCTCAGGTTCGTCCCTCCTCCTCCTGAAGGGCAGTAGGCCGGATGATACTGTCGGATGATTACCGAAAAATGTGAGGATACTGGTAAAGGGTACTATACTTTGTTATCCGGAGGGTTATCATTCTACGGTGATCATCCTACCTAGTGCCCCCCGAAGACTTGTTTATGCAAGTGGACATGCTCATTGTTTTTTTGCTCAGATAGAGCGATTCACTTCTGATATGGCTCTCATGAAATCGACTCATTTGGATGAGATGGAGCAATTGAGGAACAATCTCACGAGCAATCTCTCAGTCCAGGAGAAGAAGGTACGGAGAGAGAGAGAGAGAGAGAGAGGAGTGAACGTTATAATTATGATATATTTTTCCTACCATCTCTAAGGGAATGGTAATAACTTGAGATGGAGCTGCTCACTTCGCAGCTGAAGAAGATTCAAAAAGAGATGAGCACCCAGAAGAGGGAAATGGAGGAAGAGAGGAAGAAGATGTACGCGGAATTATTGCTTATTTGTTCTCCCTATATCTCGATCGTCGTCTGTTTGAACATTCGAATAATTTAGTGAGGAGGCATTCAATGAGAAGATATCCTCTATGGGACGAGAAATGGAGGTTGTGAAGAAGGAGCTTGAGGATGAGAAGAAGAAGAAGATGGAGGCCGATTTGGCCAAGTGGGGAATTTAATTCTTCTTTGTTATATTTAAAGTTAGTTTATTGTGTAATCAATTCAGTTCGATGCGAGTAACGGAAGTGCAGCAGGAGATGGAGGAGAGGGATGAGGAGGAGGATAGTATCATTGTGAGTTAATTCAAGGTTTAAATGAATTGACTGTATATTATGCGAGATCGATTCGCGATGGTAAATACGTAGAATGGGTTGGACGGGGCACTCAAAATGCAGAAGCTAGATAATTCTAAGGACGATTTCACTCTGGGAGGAGAGGAAGAGGAAGGAGCTGCCAGTGTCGTCGTCTCCGAGAATGACTTCCTCGACGTTGCAGATGGAAGAGACTGCAGGTACGCAGCACAAGTGCACTTCCTATGGGAATGGAGGGGTGGATCAGAGTAATTGAGTAGTAGGTGGAGTGTAGTCTCTCTCCCTTGTAGAGCAGTGCCGTCGTCGTCGATGGAAGAGGAGGAAGAGGATGCTGATAAAGTTAGTTTTTTAGTTCGTCTTTAGCTCTACTTTTGATTAGTGTATGAATTTGGATATTTTTGGTACGAAGTTATCCAAATGTTTGGAGATATATGGCTGGTAAAAAACGGCATAGGGCGAATTGGCATATCTTGCCTTGAACCCTGGACTTGCGAGGCATTTTTGAAAAAATGTTTATTACGCAAGCAAAGAAATTATGATAACTTATTTTTCTTTCTTTCTTTCCCTACCCCCTCCCCCCCCTCCCCCTCCTCCCCATAAGCACTTGGAAGCTTTGACGTGTCCTTGGAATTCGACGATGTATGATACTACATATTCTCAGGTCCTCGCAGATCGCCTACGCCTCACCACCAATTGGGCAAGTATTTTCTCTTATTGATGTATTCCTTTTATTATGTATAGTGCACCCCGGAGGTGGTGGTTCATTAGATCCGAAATAAAAGTGGGGAAATACGGACTGGTTATATCGTTAGTGCTATTTTGACTAAAGTCTCTGATCGTTGTCTGAGGTAAACGATTTCAGAACAAACGACTCGGAAAGGAGCCCAAGAAGCCCCGTACAGCGATGGCTCTGTGGAGGATGGCCCATCCTGGTGAGTATAGAACACAGAAGGAGGCTGCCGAGGCGTGGAAGAGGGTCGGGAGCAAGAAACGAAGTGTCTGGGAGAAGCTGGCCCTAGACGACAAAAGGAGGTGGGACAGGGAGAGACGGGCGTATAAGAATTCGTAACTAAAATTGTACGAAGTATCTTTGTAAATATTAATCTGAACTTTGTGAATACTTCTCTTACAACTGATAAAAGTTCTGTGATAAACTACATTAGTCTGTAATTGCTGTGAGTGTGTATTCTCGGGACGACAACCCCTGGTTGTCTGTCTTTACATCTTCTTCACTACTTGAATTACGGAAGCTTGGATTGCTCCATTACTTGGCCTAATTTGCTATTGTCCGTTTATATTTTGGACAATACATAATTTCGCAACTGATAATTGATATTTGATTGTATTAAGAGCTCTGGAACTTATGTATGTGTTCAAAGTTTATCGAACCTTTGTTATTTTCATTCACTGTGAGCAATCGCTACCCAAAACTCGTACTTAGAAGGCGAATTGATTTGTGTTAATGACAACTTAGTCAACAATGAAATCTAGCGAGGTCTACAGTTTGTTGTCTACAGATTTCTTAAGTTGACTCCCCTCCGTGAACGAATCCGTAGGAGTCAATTCGGCCCATTCCTCAATTTATAATTTACATTTCTCTGTCATGAATTTAGAGTATGGGGAGCTAAAGACCAAATAGTTTCTATCACTGACCTTTAATTGTCTATCAGAAGGAACTCTCGAGAGGAAATCGAGCAGTTCGTTGTTGTCAACGAAGTTCGGCGGTTTCCTCAGACGCTTCGTGAATTTGTTTATGCCTAATAATCTATTGATTCCTTAATGTGGATCGTCTACCGTACCCCATGCCAGAACGAGATAACGAAGCGGGACGAGGTAGAGGAGTACTGTAGCTGCTGAGAGCACGAAAATGGCAAGACAAGTGAGCCAAGGAGAGGTCATGTCCGAAGCACTCAAAGGATTTAGGATACTCCAATGGAATTTGTATTTTTTTCATCCGTGGGAGTTCAGAATAATGGGAATAAAGTGTTCACTTCCGGAATCTCTGAATGAGGAGAGTGATGAATGCGAGTGTCTCTTGCAATTCGAGCAGAGTGTCCGAGATGGAGAGAATCGACGTGTTCGAGTCATTCTCAAGGGTCATCATCTACCCATCGATGGATGGAGGGAGGGAAAAGGAATGAGGAATCAGGATATTAAGTGCACGAGTGGCCATTATCTCACTGCTTCTTTCAGTACTAATCGAGGATATTTCTTCGAGATTTGTCTTAATTGGCTTACTTCCTTGGGTGTTGGCGGGGGCGTCAGTGGTCCTTTCTCAGTGGATACGAAGGCATTCCAACTGGTATTGAGGATGAGGACAACGAGGAACATCGGGAGATGGAAGACTTCGATGTACAGAATTACGAAGACAAAGATCTCAATGAGAACCAATCAATGAATACACACATTCTTCTTTCAAATTATCTACACTTGTCTATGTGATCAAAGACGAAGGGTGAACTAGAAGATGAAGTTAATTCTTCCTGCATATTTTCCATCTCCTCAACTGACGATCATTGAGAGGAAGGAGACACTCGGTTTCTTCCACCTCATGACATCGTCGATACTCTGGAAGATCGGAGTGAACGAAGATCCGAATCGACTGAAATAAACCAGTTCTCGTTGGTCACCATCTAGACAAGTGAGCTACCGTATCTCATTGACTGATGCTTTGAGCACGGATGGTTTGAATTTGGGAGTGACCATTAGATATTCCTTCTCTCGTGGAGTGAATGTACGTATGACTGCGCGAATCTGGAGCACTCGGAAATCAATTGTCGATAGACCAATTCCTACCAAGTTGTACTGTAATCTCATCTCTAGAAGAACTCTTCCCTTCGCTGATTTCAACAATTTTCGATCCTTGAGAGGGAACCATCGACGCTCCCATCCATTGATCTGAAGGAATATTCACAGAAAGATTTCGTTGCGGGCACATATTCAGAACATAATTATACATCTTTCAATTATTCTTCTTCTCATGTCACTATCGTCCATGTGCATCCTTGGCCTCTCCTTCTAACCTGCAGTAGTGGAATGGAGACTCTTCCGAGGAAGTCAGCCTTGCCCGTACTGTCTTCATCGAAGAGAGAGACATCCACGATTGCATGAATATCTTCCACTGGACTGAAATGATCACATTCGTCCTCTTTCCTCTCCAATCTACCCCGTTTTCCCTGATACTCTTTGTAGACAAATTTACTGAATTTAAATAAAAATACTGTATCTAATTAAAGAAAGAGGAAGTAATCTCACAGTACGAATAGTCTGTTCCACTCAGGGAAGAGAGTTGCATAGTGCGTGTGGGTGCGAACACGTAGATTTCCCATTCGAAGGATGGCGAAAGGGTCGCTTTTCCCTCCGAGATCCATCGCCTCCACCTCCTCAGCACGGATTACTGTAATATCAGTTTTTATTAAATTAGCATTTCGAACGAATACTTCGATCAACCATCCATTAACAATAACCCTTTCTACATCAACTCACTCTTCACAACGAGTTCCCCAACTTCTGGAATGGCTCTGAACGTGTTGAGAACGCTCTGAAAGTATTTCATCATTTAATTCATAGTTGGGTGATTCACGAATCGATTGTCATAAGCAGGGGCGACGTTAGCGAGGACACTGCTGTTAGTGAATCCTGCAAGGGAGAAGATATCTTATCCGATATCTGCAAGGGAGAAGATAGCCTAGTAGGGAAATGAGTAGGATCCTACTGGGAAAACCATACCAGAGGATGGAGAAATGAGGGAAAAGGAGAATCGACAGAGAAGAAAGTCGAAATGGAATTGTAAAGGAGTTGACCAGCAGGAACGGAGACGATGATGTCGAGTGAGGACTTGGGGCCTAGAATGACTTCCTGACGAATGGCCTTGTCGCGAGGAAGACCAGAGAGATGCAACTGAAGAGGAGATGAAGAATTCCTTACAACTATTCGTTCTCATTCAGAGGTCTATGGCATATAAGAACACGACACTGAAGATTCATAGTTTCCTCTTTTCGCTCTTTCCCGTACCTCTCCAGTAGAGATGAGGTTCTTCTTCCTCCTGCACACAACTTGCATCTCCATCACTTCCACTCCCTTCGGCAATCTCATCTCGAACGATTCGCCCCATTCCGGCTCGATCGACTTCGTGATGACCTACGAGTGGCTGATTATCGATTGACTTACAGAGTGGCTTACCTTACTCTTGTACTTTTCAGTGCCCAATTTGAACTTCACCGCAGCGTCAGGAGGATCATCGGTCTCGCCTGAATGAAGAAAGAATTGAGAGGCCAGTCCTTCCGTCTCTAGTAGGGATGACAAAGGAAGGATTTTTTCGAGATTTTCAATTCCAAAAATCGGTCATAACATGTTAATTAGTTAGGAAACATATGGAAGAGTTGATTCCAATCGATTCCAAATCTATTCAGGATCATTTTTCCATACTTATACGTCCAAAAATGTTTACATCCTTCCGACTTATTGAAAAATCCTTCCGAAAATCCTTCCCCTCCCTTGCTGCCAAGCAACCACAACCATATTATTGCACTCTAACCCTAACGGAATAAATGAATGAATGAATGAATGAAGGATTGGTATTTTTCGCGAATTTTCGATTTTCGAATTTTTAAATGAATATTGATACCCCCGCTAACTACACTTGGATATGAGGGTGTACGTACCATGAACACATTCCTCCAGTAAAATCACGATGTTACATAATCGTTTAATTTTAACAATCGATTTTTGATTTTTCGCATCCTTCCTTTGTCATCCCTACTCTCTACCAACTTGCCGAGAATGAAAGAGTTTTACTAAGAAAGAAAAGGTACGTGCAAATGATAAAACTTGCCAATGTTGAATCCCTTGATGAGGACGATGTTGATGATGGAGCATTCGGCTGTGTTTGCTGCAAATATTTATTTGCCGTCAACGAAGTTTCATCGATACTACACTTTCTTGGACTAATTTATTAAAGTATTGTCTACAGTGCTGATGATCTACTGGATGTGGTTGGGAAGAGTACCTCTTCCTACAGATCTTCCGTGTTCCACTCTCACTCCAGCTGAGCCCCATCTCTTGCAGAACTGAAGAGAAGCAGAGTGGAAACAATGTAACCTTCTCAAAGTGCACTCTAATTAGTTTTGTTTCAGTTGAAGAGAAACAGATAAAACTATCCCAGGAGATAACAATTCTTCGAAAAGGTTTCGCTCCGATAAAATGGCATGACAGTGATCATTCTCGTAAATATCATCATTGGCATCATTCCTCCTCCGTACCTCTTCCTTCTGGGATGCAGTGATGGGATGGACTTGGACTGAGCAGGCGATCGAGATGTGCTCCATCACCAACGACAACTCCTGCCATCTGCCAGGCTACCATTATCGTAGATGTATAATCTTTTTGAACTAGTTTTCTCTGTGTTATGGGTGTGTCGAGATGCACTGTATGGATGAATGAAGTGTCCCTCACTTGAATAATCTGCACTGTGCCAATTCGAGTGTCCCTCGATCGATCACATTGTCTTTCCTCCATTTATTCTTCCCAATCACCTATAAATCTTTTCTCTTCTTCCTCGAAACACGCGATTCGATCGCCCGGAAAGGAAAAGCAAACACTCCTTCTATTCCTCCCCTCTCATATTCCTCATTCTGTTCTCTTCTCTCCATTCCTCTCTCCGATGCTCGAATTGTGGCATTTCGGCGATAGAGAAAGGAGTGAATGCCACTATGTTATCCCCAAACTGTTCCCTTTGAGACGTTGATTGTGCCCTCGACTGACGTGTTCCGCATAGAAAGAAGAGAGAAGGGAGGGATTCGAGAAGGGAAGGAGTGACATTGGATTTGATCAGGCGTCTTGTCGAATGCCAATCCTTCTATTCATGCATCGAAAGTGTCAATGGAGAGTGAGGGGAGCACAATAATCCGTAGCTTCATGCGACAAGCCAATGACACATCGAATTCCACGAGAGAGAACGGGGGAAGGAATGGAGGAGGAATGGAATGTGCTCACAAAGAGGAATATTATAACCTAAGGGATGCATTTCTATGAGAATAATCATTGGTTGAAAACGAGTGTTGGGATGAATAAATGACCTCGAAGGTGAGTGATCTCCCGATGTCGTCGACGATGAGGGAGACTTTGTCGTTGATCTCATCCTCCTCTCCTTCCAATTTCTGTGAGGAGTACAGAGTTCGATTCTCCCCAGAGACTCGCGCGATCAGATGCAACTCAGCCACTTCTGTAAAATCGAAGAATACTTCATTTATACGATCTAATGGAAGTGAAGACTAGAGTTAGAATGACTGTGAGTGAGGAATACGGATTCATCCCTTTCTAGATGTTACAAATTCAACGGAAAAAAGGCAAAATTAGTTAAGCTGCTTATTTTTACTCATAAAGTACGTACCCAGTGGTAGGTTTTCGACCCGATCGAGACAGAGATTAACGAGAACCGCAATGAAGGGAGCAGAGGTGTCGGGGGGTTCAGAGGGAGACGGAAGGGAAGAGGAGGACATGGAGGAGAATCGACGAGTGATGCACGCACTATCGGAACGAGAGAATGAACGAAGCATATTGAGAGAGGGAGGAGAGGGAGAGGGAGGAGGGGAGAGTGTCGTTCCTCTTCAGAAGACTCCAATGGAAGGGAGATCGAGTGAGTGAACGGGAGCACTCAGAGGGAGATTCCTTCTCTTCTCCTCTGATTCAGTGCTGATTGAATCGATTGGGTGGAAAAGAGGGAGGAGAGAAGGGAACACTCACCTTGTTTGCGAGAAATTCAATGTGAATTGTGAGAGAATGCGAATTTGCATGAGCCACCTCACATGTTCCCCTAAGCTGTTTTCCCATACGTTCAGTTCATATGCTCCTATACGATTTTTGTCTATTACCACTGTATACTTCAACTAATCAAATGGAATATTTCATAATTTTATCAATCTCTCTTCAGAGATCTTCATCATCGATGAATGGTTTGTCGTCGTCTCCGTCCGCTTTCTTCTCTCTGGCAGTTCTATAGTCCTCCCACAGGGGTCGAACCACGTCTTCCATCTGGAATCCAATCCATTCAGGGGAAGAAATACGGATATCCGGTCTAGGACCAGAATAGAGAACGGCAGAAGGAGAAGAGGACTCAGGGTCTACTTTCAATAGAGGGCACGCTTGGGCAGCAGTTTCCCTAGGTTACTCACCTCAAAGTGGGAAACTGAAAAGGAGAGGAGTCGTACGAAAGACGCTCCCGATCTCCTCATCACGTAGGTCACGAAGGCATCTTCCATCGACTTAGACGTCTTCTGATCCTTCTCCTGTTATTTGTCTCCCTTTTGAATTCATTAGAATTACACTTACAATGAGTGCCATGATTACTCGTTTCTGCTCCGATCTATTGAGAAGAAAGAAGATCCAATCGAGAATGTTCAGGGCTCAAAATGTTTAAATAGGAGAGAATAAGGAAGATTGTAAGTAATTGATTAATATCTCCCAATGACGTCACCGTCTGATCTTTGATCTCTCACCCGTGAGAACGAATACGACGATGAGAGCCCACCAGATTCCGAAGAAGATCTTCTCGTTGAACATGTTCACCTGCACTCATCTCTCATCTCCTTTTTTTCTCTTCCCCTTCTCTGATTCTCAGCAGAACGACTTGAATTCTCTTGATTCCCCTTCCTCACCATGAGTACACACTGCACAGTCCAAGTGTGGATCTGTCCTCCCATCTCTCTCACTTCCGCGTCGCAGAATGTTACCTGCAAAGCATTCACTTGAGTTGGTTACGAACTTATCTAAGAATGTCTCAGGTCATTTGTTCTTTGAATGTGCTCACCCTGGGGAACTGCGCACTCTCGTGCCATTCGACGCCTCGGAACAAGTTCATCTGCAATGAACCTCATTGACTAGTCACTGGCTGCTTCCCTGACAGTCTGTTGGAGTGCCCATCCCACTCCGAAGAAGTGTTCGAGCATGAAGAGGAGAAGGACGATGATGAAGAGGGAGAGAATCTTGTGGAAGAGGATGGCTGCCCCGAGATTGGAGGAGAACCTGGCTGAAGAAGCATATCGAAGAAGAAGAGAGAACTACTCACTTACTTGAATCCAGATGGATCTTAGTTGATTCCAATTGTCTCGCGCGCTTCTTCAGATCAGTCGCCACGGAGGAAACATCCAGACCTGAGCAGGACAATTCAGTTGATACTACTCCTTTAATTGAGCCAGTAAAAGGTAACAGGATATTGAACTGACCCGATTTCTTCTGGTACATTCTCCAGATGACTCGTGGAATGTAGAGAGCGGCAGCGAGAGAGAGAACGATGAAGGGAATCCACTGGTAGTAGATGATCTTCCTCTTCTCCTCTGAGTGGAGTATCCATTTAGAAGAGATATTCGATGAGATGTATGGCTAACCTGCGTGCGGGAGATTGGTCGAGTTGATATTCACGTAGTAGGATCCCTCTATGAGGCAATATGTCTCCACGTATTGCTCCCAGAAATCCTGAGATTCGATATTTGAAGAATGATGAGAAATCAAATCAGAAAATATAGTTGCAGTAGACCCAGAGTATCTCTAATTGGTCCTTGATCTCTTCTCGTACCGTGAATTGCTTGGGTAGCCAGCACTGGACTGGTTCTCCCACGTAAGATCGAGTGAAGAGGAAGACTGAGATTGCAGCGAGGGCTCGAGGCATGTGCAGATATCGGGTTCTCAAGAGATCAGGATAGACTACGGTAGGAGTACGGTACTCACCGATCGATTGAGTCCACATCCAGTGAATGGCCTCTTGTCTGCAGTAACTTCACTATGAAGTCCATCTAGAAGATACGGTAACGGAGAAGTAAGAGATTAATAGAGATATGGTAATCGTTCACACGATTATCGATTTCCCAAAAAGAGCTAATATTATTTTCAAAACTTTATCAGATCATTGATTATGAAAGCACGTAATGGAGATTTCTTCAAGGGGATGTCGGAGACGCAGCTTCAGCTGAAATTCCAATTTGTTAATCCGGCAGAATCGTAAGTTCATCGATTTAGAACTGGTCTATTTGAGAAGATTTTTCCTTATACTGTAAGATATCCACTTTAATCTCTCTCGAATGCTCAATATCCCACTTGAGAAGTGGGATACGCAGGAGTGATACTCACTCGTCGAGGGCTTGAACATCTTCTGAGCGATATCCGAAGCAACGATCCGACCACAGTTCTCATCCACCAATCTGCAGTCAATCGTTGATATCTAATCCCTCTTCATATATTCACCTCAGCAGGAGGATTCCGTCTCTGTTGAGATGTTTTCGGTAGAAGATCTCCCTATCCTGGGCTGTTGAGGGCATATCTGCCTGCAGTCCAATCAATTAGTCCATCTTAAAGTTATCCAACAAGGACGAAATTGGCCCATTATTTTTTGTCCTCCATCGATTAGCCGATGGTTGAATTAGTATAGAATGAATATACAAAAATGCTAAAAATCAATAATAGCCTCAAGGGAAAGCCGGAAATGATCAGCGTAATCCCGTGCTCTCTCACTTTTACATACTCTCTCGTACACGCGACGGGATCAGGGTGAGATCAGGGTTTCGTCCTTGTTGGGTAACATTAATCACACTCATCCCCATTATGAGAATGAATTGGAGATTCTGCGTACCAGGAGGTCCTCTAGATACGACTGATGGTTGTTGTCGTTGAGAAGGAGATAAATCCATTTGATGAGTGAGTAGACGGAGAGAATGGAGACGAGGGCGAACCAGAACCAGAGGAAGATGAAGATCTTCTCGTTGAACATATTCACCTGCCATTCCTCAGTCCCTTTTCATTTACAATTATCCTTTTGTAAAAAAAGAGCCTTATCCTCAGTCTACATTCATCGTAAAATGACCAACTAGTGTGGCCATGATAAAAGAAGACATTTGGAGATGATGAGTGAAGAGAGAGTAGTCTCATTGCTCACCATGAGTACGCACTGGACAGTCCAGTTGTTGATGTTGCCCATCTCACGAACACTCAGATCGCAGTAGGCTACCTGCAATGGGATCGAATTTACAGAAAGAACAGGCTGCTTTTTGTAGTGTGCTTGTTCTAAATCTTGCGAACCAGTGCACTTTTATAGAATATTTCCAGTGTTTGGCCTCTTTCCTCTCTCTCATCTTTCACTAATCGGACTGACAAATTAGAGCATATTTTAAATGTTTCTTCCTTCTCTCTTCCACTCACTCTGGGGAAGTGTCCACTGTGCTGCCACTGACGACCAGAGAGCATGTCTCTGAATGGAGTGACTCAGATGAGAAGAGATGATTCAGTGAAGATTCATTCCTCACCTGAGTATTCCGAATCCCCAGAAGGTGTAATCAGTTCCCAGCCAGATATTGATGAGAAGCAGTTGAGCGATCACATTCACAACCTGAGAAGAGGAAGGATCGGATGGGATGAAGAGTGGATCAGTCCCATCGTTCGGTTCATTCAGGGAGAACAAGGACTCGTTCATCATCCTTCTTTAATCTACTCCTCCTTCTCCATCTCTGCTCACTTCGAGGATCTTCATCGTCAGATACACATTCGCCAAGTAGGTTCGATGGTCGGCCGTCGCTGTCGTCGGGTCTGCGAGTCAATCGGTTCCCCCTCCGTCTACAGTATTCCTACCGTATACGCAGTGCTCGAAAGCGGGTCTGAGGGCGTCACTCGTCTCTTCGGTCTTCTTCTTCTTCGCATCCTTGCGGGCAGCAGACATGATCTCCCCCAGAGTGAGACCTGCAGGGGAACTCTCCTTCCAAGTCATTCTACGATGGTCTGCTTCCTACCGCTGTTGATGGAGAGAACCTTCCAGACTCCACGAGGAATGAAGAAGGCGAGAGCCATGGCAGAGAGGGCGAAGGGAACCCACTGGAAGGGATGGAGTGACCTACCATCTATCGTAATCTCCCTACCTGATAGTAGATCATCTCCTTGTTCTGCCTCACAACGGGCGATGAGGGAAGGGACGCGTTCATCGGGACGAAGTACGTATTTTCCACAAAGCAATATGATTCAGAGAACTTCTCCCAGATTCCCTGCACAAGCATCGGTCAACTTATTTCGAGAAAGTTCCATGGTGCAGATTAATATTTCAGATAACATATGTAACTCAAGAAAATCTTAATCGTACCGTCCACTGCGCAGGAACCCAGCATTGAATGGGTTCTCCTACATAATTCTTCGCGAAGAGAGTTATTGCGAAGCCCAGCAGGAGATAGATCGTATACACCTGATATTGATTGGCTATCGTACTCTGGGAGGGTGAGGGCGCGGGGCTGAGTCATTACATCCACTTGTAGGTAGATCAAACTCACATAGTTCAATCGATCGACTGAATCATCGTCGTGGGTCGACTTGACATTGGCGATGTAGCCGTTGATGTTGGCCAACATCTCGAGAAGACTCCTTCGAAGGACGAAGGAATGAGGAGAAGAAGAGGGAGATGAATACTGATAACGAGATAGAGAGAGAGGAGTCTTCAAGGGAGGAGAGAGGGGGAAGTGATAAGACAGTCTCTCACTCACTAACTCAGAGAAGAGAAGAAGACCATGGATTTGATCATCAAAATCGCCTCCGCCGTTACGGAAAGGTAATTTATCTCATTGAGATCTCCTACGATAATTTGATTGAATTGAGGCGAAATGAGGAGGATAAAGTGGATCGACTCAATTTCCAATACACTTCCTATGCCTACGTATTCTCTGCTGTACTCATAATGGGAAAGGTCACAAATATCAATTGGTCCCTTTGTTGATCTTTAATCTCTTTAGCAATTCATGGGAGCTCCTCTCCTCTGCTGGGCCCCCGCAGAGTTCAAGGTAATCGATAGTCACGGTATTGAGCACTGTAGCTAATAGCGCGATCTCTCAGGGCGGCTGGATCCAGTACACGCACGACTACTGCCTCATCGAGAATACGTATTGGGTTCCGATGGAGGACCCCGCACTTCCACCACCTGCAGCAAGAGAGAAGATGGAACTGCCTTACTACCAGGTGAGGAGGAGAATGAGAAGAAGAGAAGGAGAAGAGAGGAGAGAATGAAGGGGAACTAATGAATTCATTCTCAGTGGGTGCAATTCGTGTTGGTCCTTCTCGCTTTTTGCTTCATGATTCCTCATTTCATTTGGCGATCTCTCAATTGGACCTCGGGTTGGTGCTCTTTGATCTATGGAAAAATGGATCTATGGAAAACAGTAATCTGAATCTAGCTCTGACACTCAGTTGATCTTTGATCTCTCCAGGAGTGCAAGTCCGTTCAATCGTCGAATCTTGCATGAAGACAATGGGTCATCCAGGACAAAGAGAAGCGGTGAGATCGAGAGAATTAAGAGGGGAAGAAGAAGAGGGTTTAGGTTAGCAAGAAGGTCGCCAGTCACATCTACCACTCCTTCGAAGCGATGAAGAGCATCGAGCAGAGACACAAATTCACCATCCTCCAGTCAGTTCCCCCCTTCTCCTTCCACGGATTACGATTACACTTCACATCCATAGAACGATCGCTCTTTGTTATGTTGGTGTTCCCACCCTCTCTGAGTCAGAAATCCTCAAGTTTGATTTGAATGGCGCCGGATGTGGAATCTTATCTAGGCCTGATTAGAATACTGAGTCAGCGAATGAGTAAGAATGCCTGAAAGGGGATGAATGGAGGTCTCTATTCCCACGGGGAGAGGGGGGGAAGGGAGGGAATATCCCAATGGAGTGGATTGCAGACGACTCGCCCATGGACAGACCATCACCCTCTACTACATCGCCATGAAGGTTTCCTGCTTCTTCTTCAGATCTAGTCACTCTTGAGTAGTGGGAATGAAATGGAATTCAGGTTCTGTATATCATCAATCTAATTTTCCAAATCTCGATCATCCACATCTTCCTTGGCCACAATCCCCTTGCTGTATTCAGTGAGTGATCTACCCCTCTTGTTCCCCTTCATTCCTCTGAAGAGTATAGTATTAGTTACTGTGATCGAAAATATTGTGAAAGGAACTACGAAAATAAGGAATACACGAGTGGCATTGAAATAGTGCGTAACAATTTAGGTGAGGGAGTGAACAGTGACTGGAAGAACACGGGTCTCTTCCCCAGATCGACCATGTGCGACTTCGAGGTTTGATCTTTGATCTTCTAATCTACAATCACTCTCAACTTATCATGGCTGAGATAGTGATCTTTGATCTTTCCAGGTTCGTACGAAGGGGAACATCAATCGATACTCAGTGCAGTGCGTACTCTCACTCAACATGTTCAACGAGAAGATCTTTGCAGTGCTCTTCATCTGGTATGTATCTACCTTTCCATGGAAATAATGAAATCGATTCAGTTCATCTACCGTACCCGATTACAGTACTCCCTCTCAGGTTGTGTCTCCTTCTCTGCATCACCATCGCCAATTCGATGCACTGGCTCGTCTCCATCTACAGTTCTTCGAACAGGAGAAACCTCGCTGTTCGCATGCTCAAGAGTCAGGTACTGTAGAAGAGGACGATATCGATCCATTCCCTTGGGTACTGTAGAAGAAGACGATATCGATTAATCCCCGGTGGGATTGATGAGATCGTTCTGGAACTGAGGCTCTCATGTTTCGCACCTTAGCATTTTTTTTTATTTTACTGAGATAAGAGAGAATGCAGTGATTTAAACCGTTGTCTGGCAATAATCTCGTTTGCAACTCTCCTCTCTCTCCACAATCAGACAAAGGAGCATAATCCCCTCTTTCCTCCTCAGTGAGAATGGCAACACGAGAGAGAGTCTCGTATCAGTCCCTCTCCCTCCAATTTGCCTGTGGATACCCTCGCCTGTTCTCCACTTAGGTCTTATCAATCCTATCTGTGTACGTTGTATTCGACCCTCTCCCTCTTTACGGCACATCATTATCAATTTGGAGAGAGGGAGAGACAATACAACCAGATTAGTGTCCCTCTACGATGCAACTATGAGGGGTGCGCATGCTAATGGGAAAGAGAGGAGGGGCTATAGTGCCCTGGAGGGAGGTGTACGGTAATATGCTTTAAGGGTATCGATCAGAACTCTCTTCGTATCGAGAGAGTCCCTGAATTCGACGACTCGCTTAAGAAGGGAGAGCAGAAGGCGCTCATCGAGCACGAATCTAATGCATTCGAGCAGTTCGTCGAATTGACTCCCGATCAGGTGAAGGAATACGGTAATCGATGATCAATCAATATTGCAGGCTACCGTAATCCGACTTATCGCTGCGAACGCGGGAGAGATCGTTGCTAGCGGTGTTGTGAAGGAGTTGTACAATGTCTTCAACAAGAGGGAACTGGACAACTAATATTCTCGTCCCTCTCCTTATCTCGAAGTTTCGTTGATGTATGATGAATTATTGGAATAAATATGTAATGTTGAAATACAACAGACATTGGTAAAGAAACAGAATCTTCCATATGCTCCTACCATTTACTAATCCACGTCTCACTCATTCCAACCAATAGAGTAATATATTTTAATATTCCCTCTCATTAGAAGTCCACCTCCCCCCTCTCCCCCATTCATTCCCATTCCTCTGAATCGCCTCGAAGGGTCGACTCCTCTCTCCTCTCCGCTATGGAGTACATGCTGGAGTCGGAGGTCCGCCCCGAATCCGTAAGCTTCTGGAGTAACCTCCACCTCTCCCATACATCGTGGCCAGATGACATCCCATCCATTTCCAGCTGGGATTCCTGGCGAAAAAAACAAAGCAAGAGTCGTATTTTGATGTGTATAATAGAGGAGAGATGCATCAAATTTACAAGGTACTGCAGTAGGATATTGAATGAGTACTGTAGTTATTGTTGCAGATAAAAACGAACAACGTGAAGGCGTACACTATCAGACCTCCCCTCTTCTCGATCGGAGTCAACGAAAGGATGCGTGTCCATGTCACTTTCCTCGGCCTCAAAGACAAACTGTTCAAGGTGCGTTCATGTCACACTTGGTTACATCTCACTGATGATCCTCTCAGGACCGCATCACCGTCCTCTATGCTCATCATGCGAATGTGAAGAACACAGTAGAGCAAGCTTGGTATGCAGTGAAGCAGATCATCGTTGGTTGACTGCCCCTCTCCCCTCTCCCTCTTCCCCTTCCAGAACACACCTCAGAAGCGTGCCTACGTGACTATTCTCTTCAAGGAAGAACAACTGGTACGGTAGTTCTTAGCATGAGTGCAATCGATAACTGAATGATGCAGCGATCGATTGCCGAAGTGAACGAGAAAGAAGCTCAGAGAAGTATAATGGGAACGAAATCAGTGACGGCCAGACCTCAATTACTCGGATCGAAGAGACTCGGTGAGGGATACTGTAGCCAATCACTCAATTATACGGTACCTCCAGATCCCGTCATTAGCGACAGTGATCCACTATACTTTGCTACTTCTCCCAAAACTGCCAAACCAACTGTTCGTAAGAGAATCAGTGGCCCTTCCAATTACTCAACTGTGCCATCGGAAGAAACGAATGAGGATGGCAACTATAGAGGGTACTGTACCTACCGTATGCCTATGGATATGCCTATGGATAGATATTATCTATTAATTTGAGATCGAAGAGTAAGAAGAAGAATGTATCTCAGACGGCAGAGGGAGAGGAGGGAGCTGATATCCCCGTCCCCGTCCCTCCTAAACCTCGATCAAGAAGGAAGGTGGCAGCTCCATCTACTGAAGAGGAGGAAGAGGCTCCCTCCCCCGTCACCAAGAGTGCCATCCAACCCCTTCGTCGCAAGCAGACAGCTACTCGAGTCGCAGCTGCAGCAGATGCAGCAGAGGATGAGATGGTCGAAGCACCAAGGAAGACTCGCAAACCAGTGCAACAGATGGAGGAGGAGGAAGAAGCACCGACCAAGCCAATCCATGTGAAACCTCGTTCACGCAGGAAGACTCATACACCCCGTCCACCCGTGAATGAGGATGAGGAAGGAACTGTTGTAGAGAAGAAGGGTGAGGATACGGTATCAATGGATACGGTAGATATCGATTGGTTCAGCTACTTCACCCGCTCGCACTCGATCGACTTCTTCGAAGAATAAGCCGAGATCTCGAAGAAGTGTGTTACTGAATGAGACAAGGCTACCAGGGGATTGGAGATATTATGGATCCATTACAATAAACACTTCAGAGACCAGTGGATCGTAGTTCAACCCCCTCGAATCAATAATCTCCGACTCGAAGTTGGTCTACATCATTCAACAGGCGAGTCAAAACCTTCAGTAGTTTGAGTGGCCTCCCGTATACTCTATAGTATTGTATCTTCAGGACTCCGGGAATGGAAAGGAAGAGGAAGAAGAAGAATCGGATCGAAAAACTCGGTAGAAGAACAAGGAGAAGAAGAAAAGTAGTACGAAGAGGAAGAAGGAAGAGGAGGAGGAAGAGAACGAGTGAAGAAGATGCTCATTGAATATGCCCACTAGCAGATTGGAACTAGATAAACATGTCTTCGGACTACACCATACATCAAATTGCAAAGCACAACGAAGAACTTAATTGTAACAAAAAAGGATGGAATATTATAACATTATCAACAACAAATGGATTTATGAGAAGTTGAATATTGTGAATTTAGATGGCCCTGCGAGAAAAGAAGATCATCGAATGAGATTGAGGGGGAGGGCGATGGATTTTGAAGCTGTGATTGATTGAATTTGTTGAATTTTAATCTGAACTTCTCTCGAAGGAACAAATCGAATGCTCGATCTATCAATGACGCATGCTCTCTCTTGTTTAGTACACACTCAATTGAACCAAAGAAAAATATGAGGAGGAAATAACGAAAGAAACTGTGAGAGACCATTGCTAGTACTACTTCAATTTAATGTAAAATCGGTATGGTACAGTTACAACTGATTTGATGTAGGAGTGTTGTTCCTCTCGATGATCTACGTAGCTACGATCTATGATCAAGGGAACTCATATCTGCTTGTGATGTTTCCGTTAAGAATAAACAAGTAAAATTACGGACACATTTTTTATTAGGTTACGCATATTAACGATTCAGAACCAATTATTGTGTAACTTCATTTAACATAACACAGATTATATGAGAATGGGCAGGTTAATAAGGAGCGGGGATGGAAGCCATGGGAGAAGAGGCGGCAGTTTTAGCAGCGAGAGAGAGAAGATTATCGAATAGTTCGAGTTGAGTTCCCTGAGAGAGATTGGGAAAGTCGCGAGAGGAACGAATCGATTTGATGCTTCCGATGTTATTGCATTCAGACATAGTTGTTGTCTGCAAAGAGAGGATGGAGGCGGAGGGTATATCAATGGAACAATCCAAGTTCCCCACTCCATTAGTTCAAAAAAAGCTAATTAGTACTAACCTTAAGTTGCTTCAGTTTGTACTGGTCAGCCAGGAACATTCTGTCTATGAGAGGAATTTTCTTGCTCATGAGAAAATCCTCGCACTCCTTGAGAACAACCTGGAATAAGAGCATGAGACTATCATCAATTCACCCTATCATTCATTCATTACTCTTGAAAAATGTATCGGGCCTTATTCGTTCCTACAATAATATAGAAACGATGTGAGACTGTTTTTAAATCAAACGAGGACCTTGATCTGGAATCTATCAGCAAGAGTCAGTAGACCTTCCACGTTGTGCACTACAATTATACGTGTATGGAATTTCAAACTATTATTATCAATGCCGTTCAAATGAATTAAGTAAGAATAAAAGGAGCGAACTATTGATGGATCCGCCGAATCTGTACAGTAGCAGGAGCATAGTGTGGAAGATCTGAGAGGAGAGGAATCAGAAGGGGGAGAGAAAGGA
This sequence comes from Pristionchus mayeri, assembly GCA_036245805.1. NCBI lineage: Eukaryota > Metazoa > Nematoda > Chromadorea > Rhabditida > Neodiplogasteridae > Pristionchus > Pristionchus mayeri. The sequence goes on along the minus strand of BTRK01000005.1, from coordinate 27,769,178 downwards.
GGGAAGAGACCTGGGGATCGACGTCCTTGAGGACAATCTCATCCTGCTTGGCCTCCCTGAAATCTCCGAAGAAGAGAGTTTGGAAGAACGGAGAGTGAAGAGCCAAGAACTGGAATGAACACCATTTGATTTGTACTGGGTTGCAGTCCCTTCAACCCCTCCATCAGGATGCCCTCCCCCTCCCCTTCCCCTTCTCTTCTCCCTTCACTCGCCTGCTTGCTCACGTAGATCTTCTTCTCCCCCAATGAGAGTGCACAATCGAAGAAAGACGAGGAAGTGAACATGTCCACCTCCAGAGTAGTAGAGCATCTCCAAGAACCCCCTCCCACCCACTCCCACTCATTCTTTCACCTGTCATTCATCTGCTCTTTCATGGTAATGGCCATCTCGAAGATCATCGAATCATTCAGAAAGCAATCCTCAATCAATACTTTTAACACCAGTTCAGAAAAACCCAACTGAGAAATTTCATTTGAGAAATTACCACTTCAGAAACGGACGTTTCAGAAAAATACATTTCTAAAATTTTTAGCCGTGACGCGCCGCGTTGCGCGAATGCGCACACGTCTTTGGAAGCCATTTTCACATGATTTGAGGATTATTCTTTAATTTCTGTTTATCAAATAGACTTCAGATGATGCTGAAAAATTCAAAAATGTTAATAAAAATACAATAAACTAAATATTATGACACCCAGCAATTAAAATTTCTGAAACGTCCTTTTCTGAATAGGCATTTCTGAAATGAAATTTCTGAAACGTCTTTTTTCTGAAAAATAATTTCTGAAGTGGTAATTTCTGATTTTGTTTTTCCGAAATGTCTTATCCCCCCCTTTTAACGGGACGTTTACCATAGAACACAATTTGCTAAGGAGTTCCTTGAGATTGTGATTGATCAAGCACGATGAAGCGATGATAATTGTGAATATCTATTCACTCACTGGAAGAAAAAGAGGAGGGAATATTCGGCAGACGGAGATTTCGTTGCAAGTGCTGGTGAGAATCAAATCCACCTAGGGGTGAATCTCATGCTGATTCTCAGCCAGTCTCTCCTACCTCCGTCTCATCGTTCCCGTAGCTGTATCTCACTTTGGCCTTCTGGTCCAACACGTACCACTTCGGCTGCAGAATGACTTCCCAGAAGCGACGATCACTCGTGGACTCGCATTGGAGGAAGACACGGAGAGACACTCGATTGCCAGTACTTCTCTGCGAGAGAGGAACCGCCCGAAGAGTCCTGAGAGCACAGACAACACTTTCATCGCTGCATATATCATGCACACGACCAACCACTAAATTGAAATTGACCATACACATTTCCGAAAAAAAAAAACAGGATGCATCAAAACAGACCATTTGAATTGACGGTAGATCTTAGGAGCTGAGGTCACTCCCTCAAGCCCCACAGTCGACATATTCTCAACCGTCAGACGAATGACATTGTCCGTCGATTTGGCATCTGGGAATGTATGTTCAAGACATCGAACTATACTTATGTATACTAAATCATGAAATCATCTGATTAAGCTTCTAATAATAAATTTTAATCTATGTCTAACACGAAAGCGGCACAATATATGTTAAACAAATGTAATTTGAAGGATGAGAAACGTATTAACAGAGGTCTTCTGAGAGATCGCATGTGGCATTTGACAAACTGTTCAAAGTGCTTCAATCTGAATGCCCTTTTGGTGATTAATGTACCTGAGGCCTAGTAACTTTCAGTTAAGTCGGTGGAGCCGTAAATTCAAAACTGTCTAAAATCCGACTCCGGTAATTTCGAAATTTCAAAGCATCATATATTCCTTCAAAGTTGCGCAAAAAAGTAGCTCAAAAAAGCAAAATGACCGCCTCGTCGAGTAGAATAATTTCGATGTTGACGGTAAATCTGTAGAAAAACAATGAAATGTCGAAATGCATAAAAATGCATGTCATGAAAAAAAATTTTCGCAAAAATGCATAAAAATGCATGTCATGAAAACAAATTCTCCTTTTACCTACGAGATTATTTCAGATTCAAAGTCTACGTCCATTTTTACCCCGGGAATATTTTTCTCGTAAAAATTGAGAGCGTTTTGTTTTTTGATACATCTTTATGATATTTTTGATTGTATATGACGGCGTTTGTGTAACAATCGAGCAGAGGCTGGCACAGCAAGAAATGACGATTTTCTGAATATCTGATTTTTGGGGTTCTCGAGGGTGCTGAGGACGATATGCAGAACCATTTTGCTGTGATGCGAAGATTCCATATCCAATTTTTTCATAAAATTAAACCTCTGGAACTCTTAGCAGAACTTTCGCACAAGATGTGCGAAATTATTGTGCATCGATTTTGTGCGAAAACCGACTTTCCCCCCTTTGAACTGCCAGGGGGTGTGCGAGAGACGCAGGGGGGGGGGGGGGGGAGTGCGACTGCCAGAGGGCTCATGGTGTCAAAGGAAGGAGAGAGTAGCGGAAGAAAGATGGGAGAAGAGTCGATTTTCGCACAAAATCTAGGCACTATATTTAATGCTGCCAAGAGTTCCAGAGGATCAACTTGATGGAAATTTGGATTTGGAATCGTCGCATAACAGCGGTCAGATCGGTCTACTTTGCTAAGCTCAGAACTGATTATCATAAAAAAGTTAATTTTTATTAGGGACGGCAACGGGAATTTTTGAGTACGGAATATTGGCCGCCTACTTCCGACGGTTTTGCTTTCAATCTACCATACTTTTGAAGCCAAATTCTTTCAATATTTTAAAACATTTTTAAAAAATATTTAATGCGATTTTTAAACTATTTTATTGATTGGAATGAATACGAACACATATTGAAAGAACAACAACCATGACAAGAAGAGACATGTTGCAGAAATGAAGACGCACGAAACGTTCGAAAATATACGTGTTTTCAGAATTAAGTGTTGAAGCTTCATTTCCTCAATTTAAGCAGATTATCAAACGCAAAAAATTGTTTTCACAGTAAAAATAAATATAAGATATAAGATATTAGAGAATGAGGACGTCAAAGTTGAGCATTTTACCGTTGTAAATTTGGCTTTTTAATTATATCTCGTAAAGGGCGAACTGTTCATGTGATCTTTTATAGTATGTTGTTTACAATGAGTAAATCGATTTTTATGAGAAAAACAAAGCGTGAACAGTTCGCCCATTTATAGATATTGATTTAAAACTGATTATTGTGGGTTTGTCTCGGCGAACTGCCGTAGTTTGAGCAGGAGTAGTAATTGATTTTGCCTTCTAGGACGATTAAAGGTTGTATTCTTCTTCGATTTCGTCATTCAGATTTTTCAGAGTGCGCTATACACAGAATAATTAAATTCGACATCGTTTCGACGTTAGTCATGTAACTACAAGTCTTTCAGTTTGCGATAGGTAGGAGTAAAGGAGTGACTTGAGATGCGCTCCATTTGGACTGAAAGCGTCGGCATTTCGACTTATGTTTATTATTGTTTTTCTCTTGATTTGATAATTATATTTTTAAACTAAAGTGAAAAGTCGAAATGGGGTAGGCATAGCTTTCAATTGCATACCAATTTGTGAATTGTTTTGCTCGTTCGTTAACACCGTTGCCGTCCCTAATTTTTATTTATTTTTGTATAAATAATATTTTTGATAAATGAGATAGGAGTGATTTTTTGAGCTACTTTTTTACCCAACTTTGAAGGAATATATGATGCTTTGAAATTTCGAAATTACCGGAGCCGGATTTTAGGCAGTTTTGAATTTACGGCTCCACCGACTTAACTGAAAGTTACTAGGCCTCAGGTACATTAACCACCAAAAGGGCATTCAGATTGAAGCACTTTGAACAGTTTGTCAAAGGGGGGTCTCAATTTCTTGCAATCTCTCAGAATACCTCTGTTAAAGTTTCCCAACACCCATGAAAATAATTTGAACTGGCGGGAGTACCCTGATCACGACAAGACGAGCGAGAGAGTGTGTAAAAGAGAGAGTGCGGGCGTGATCAGGCAACTCAGACTGAAACTTTGCGGCTCTATGTTGTTGCTAATATTTATTTTCTATTATTTTCATTATTCCAGTTTAACTGATTAGAACCCGTTCTACTACATTGTTAAATAATATAGAAAGGCATTTTCAAGGGTATTGGGTAACTTTAATGTGCCCCAGAGAGCGATTGACATTATGAGAGGGATCCTCCCAATCCATATAATCTACACTTGGTATGAGTATCGTTCAATGTGGAAAAATGGATATTTAACTGACCGACTCGCGGTTTCTTCGAGAGGGAGCTCATCTCGCACTTCCACTTCAAATATATCCATATATTTATAACTAGACAATGAACGGCAGAAGTGCTTAAGATATACCCCGACGAATGAAAACGTTCATATTTCCACGGAACCCTTACCGTCTGAATCTTTATCTGGTTTAATTAATTAATGGGATCAACACATAAGTGCGAAAACAACGTCTTCTTTGAAGCACAGGACATCAAATCTAAACAATTGCGAAAGCAAACATATAAATTGAGCATCAACTAAAGGAATTATTATTCCGCTTCTCGTCTACAGTAAAAATAACAGTCTAAGCAATTTTTTCTCTAATCTTCTGAAATCCATACAGAAAAAAACAGGAAGAAGCACAAAAACTGCTTCCCGGAAAACTGGGTCTATTCACGGGGGGGGGGGGATGCTCCTCTACTTCTTCTCCTTCTTCTTCTTGATCTCCCCGACTCTCTCGTCGATTCTATCCTTGAGTGTCTTCGCCAATTCCTGGTACTCCTCTGACTCCTTCATTTCCTCCACCTCACCCTCGTCAATGATTCCCTCCAGAGTCGCCTCCTAACCAATTTAAATTGAGTTACGATCTTCACCATCCTTGCATATAAAACGATATCAAGAACAGTTAAGTACTATCAGGTTGATGCAAAAGTCTTGCTGTTTTTGTGTCAGTACTTTGAACTATAATAATTCTCGTGTCCCAAATCACAATGACTAACAAACATAGCAGTGTTTAGAGGTATGCTTGTACTTTACATAAATATATTTCAATCAATCCGATATCGCAATCAACGCAAGAAATTATGATAAACTCAATTGCAATTGATGCTCAAAATTTTGCATTAAATGTATTTTACTGGATATTTGAAGACAAAATTCACCAAACCTGCCCATATTGATGTCTTAATAGTACCACGTATACCCTTTCAGAAAATATGTTCCAACTGCCTCTTGATTAAGGTTCGCCCGAATTACATGCTATTGAATATATACTGTCGACGCTGGCTACATGAAACTTTTTTTTGCATCGAAGACAAAGCATACAGGCTTCACTATGAGTGTGCTATATTCACCCACCAAGGGGCTATATTCTCATAAAAATTATTGGCGCCTGCCTCTATCTCGTTCCAGAAAATTTTAATTTCTCATTTTTCAAAAATATGCCAAATCAACATAAAAAATGCAATATGTAGTCATTTACTGATCCATGCATTCCTCAAAAGGATGTAACTTCCATCATCCATGAGAAAAATTATGTATAGGGTAAAGATGGGAGCTTCATATAACCAGTGGTTTTTAACCACCAGGAATTGAGCATTCATGCTTCAGAGGAAACATAATATTGAGAAATGTGTCGTTTTCGATGGAAAAATGTTCGCAATTTTTACTTTGTCCTACTCTTGCCTCTCCTATTGGGCAATGCTGATAGGGTGCGCATATGAAAGAGTATGCAAGGCCTCATTAGTAATTAATATACGGAGGTTCGTCGGTCAAACTGAAAGGAAGATGGAAGGCAAAATATCAAAAAAACGCAAGACTTTTGCATCAACCTAATAGTTCGAATTTATCACGATATTCCTGAAAAAGTGTAGGAAAACTTGACTATTTTGTAGTCAGTAAATATTTTGAAAATTTATTTCGATTGAAACTTGTCTCATAGACATCACATTTTTTGCAGGAAAACCGGAGTGCGATGTCTCTCCCTCTCTCCCTATTCATACCTTGTAACTCTCCATTCCATACTTGTCTCCAATCGTCAATTTCTTAGCATCGCTCCAAATGGCGACTTCGTAGTGGTCCATCAGGAAATACTCCACTGAGTCCTTCAGATCCTTAATGACGCATTAATTATTACGCTGTTACCATTAATTTACGCAACTCATTTTAAAGTACACAAATTTTCATAGATTCGTGCAGCAAATTCGCTTACGTTCGAACCAGGGCTGGGGCAACAAAAAATTCAAAGGGACGTAATTGCGGAGTGAAAATATTCTGAGAGCTACCATTAACAAATTATTATAGAGTAGAGCATGGCAGTATCAGTGAAGCTTTGAAAATCAAATTTTATTCGTTTACCCCCAAGTTATAAACGATTTATTGTTTTTGTTGTTTGATACTGGATGTATTACAACAAAAACAACAAATCTAAAACAAAATGTGCTACTAGCGTTGCGAAACAAGAACAAAACTGTTCCTTTAAAGCATGGATTTGTTGTTTAGATTTGTTGTCCCAGCCTTGGTTCGAACTGTCTATTTTTACAACAAAAAATCCTCTGATACTGGTTGTACGAGTGCTCACCTGGATCTGGAAGAGCAACGCCATCTTGATCAGCTTCTCCCAGTTCTCCTCTGCATTTGCCATCAATTGATCCCTATTCGAATCACCACTCATCTCTCACCTGTGATAGTATCATCCACACGGTAGAGATACCCAAGAAGAATCGAGAAATCCTGCAATATCACAGTTAAAGGAAGCAATGATCGTATCTCGAAATAGACGGGGATAGGAAGGGGCGGGGCGTAGATACCTCGGGAGTCGTTCCGTCCACTTTCTCTTCCTTAACATTCTCCTTCTTGGGCACTCCGAAGAAGAGATCCTTGAAGAAGACCGAGTGGAAGGCCATGAACTGGAAAGGGAGATAGAATGAAGAAGGAACGACCCCCCCCCCCCCCTTCATTACCTACTTGTTCACTTGAATCTTCTTGTCTCCGATAGCCAAGGTGCAGTCGTATTTCTCGTCGTCAGCAGTGAACATGTCAATCGAGGGATGAGCACGGAATCTTAATACACACCACCTCAGTCTTCCATTTCTGACTCTCAAGTGGGATATTTTTACAAAAAGACCAAGTGACTGTTCATCGTCATAGATGGAAGGGAGAAAGAGTCTTACCGATCTCCCCTCGGTTCCTTCACAGTGATCACAACTTCGGCGTCCACAGGGGCGAAGTCCTACCAAAATATGCAAATTAAAGGTAGGAGGGGTGATAGAGGGACGGCACTGGGTCGGATGAGAACTATGACGCCATGCCGCCTTTGATATATCAACGGCGGCATGACGTCATAGTTGTAATCCGACCTAGTGCCAGAGCGACAGATCACAAACATCGTCATAGTTCTTCTGCAGATATCTATCCAAGTGCTCTGATCTGATCATAGGTCGATTCATCGAGACCACAGCGTCCTCAAATAAACAATTTAACGGGACTTCTCTAGTTTAGGGGGTAAGCCCATTCCTCCCACTCAGAACCCTGAGTCTCTCAGGTAGGGGAGAACAGAACAGGCTAGAGCTACGCAGCTTTTTGTGCACATCGCCGGCTTTTAGCCTAAGCGGTAAGCAACGATCGGGTCTCCCCGCTTCGCGGGGAGACCCGATCGTTGCTTACAGGGCTCCCCGCTTCGCGGATCGCCGTTATAGGTAAGGAGATATAGATGTGTATTGTAAAGCCAATGCTCTCGCCATGTAAAATTTGTTTACTAGAGCGTTAGTAGTTGTTTACAGGCGAGAGCGTCAAAGGGAAGGGGTGAGAGGCAGGGTGTCAGAGACGCAGATGGAAAGTGGGCGGAGTTACCCCCTAAACTAGAGAAGTGCCCTTCGCTGGGAACTAGGTCGGATGATAACCAGGAAAAGCACTCTTCTCCAAGATTTGCAGAATGCACTCGCACAGAAATATGAATGAGCGAAAGCATTTGAGAAAAGTGTATTTTTGTTCTCATCCTTCCCTTCGCTGCTTCACCTCCTCCTGATAGAAATCGACTCCGTATCCCTGATCGAAGAGGGTCAGTTTATAGTGGAAGACGCAGTACCACAAAGGAGTCTTCTCCGACTGCACGCATTCGATGAACAGCTGATGGTCCCCACCCCCCTAACGACACATCCACAGACGCCTGCATAGGGATCACTCTTACAAGGGGTGGATGCAGAATGTCCATAGTTTCATAATGCGCATTCGAAAGGACTGAAAATTCTAAGAACTTCTATTGTTTTCAAATTTGCTAAATGCTCATGTAGAAGTCTGGGCTGATAGTGGGGAACGGTTAAAAAACATGTCATTTCTGGGGCTATGTCGCAAAACTCAACAAGATCGATTTCAAATTTGAAAAAGAAAGAAGTTCTTCGAATATTCTCCTCTTTCGAATACGCTAAGTCCCGTTATGGAACTCCATTTACACTCCTTGTTAACCATCGCCATCCACACTTTCTGGAGAACTTTCCCTCGAAATCCTCATCATTGCTATTCTCCTCTCACCATGAGTATCCTCCAATCATGACGATGTCTTCTCTCCCTCCATTCCCATCTCCTCCACCCCGTGGAACTCATGGCGGATGGAGCCAGTGAGAGCAGCTGCTACAATGGGGGTACGACATTTTCGCAACGGATCGTCGTTCGCTTCGTATAGGGATTAGCAACTTGAGCGCTGTTTCAATATTACCAATATGTGCTCCCCTACCATTGCATATTTAAGTCCTGTTTCGAGGCGATCTCAAGTTTCAATGTATAGGGGGTCATGGAAACCCATATAACATGGCCCCCTATACGGTGATTTGGAGTGAACTCAAAATTGCATAGAAACAGGACTGATATATGCAAAGGTAGGGGAGCGCATATTGGTAGAAATAAAACATATCCCAAGTTGCAAGCCCCTATGCGAAACGAACGGCATTCCGTTGCGGAAATGTCGTACCCCTTCTACAATGCCCTCCCCTTCATTCTGCTCCTCATGAAACCAATCAATAACCAATCACCGTACCCTTGCTGTTCGCACGGGGACTCTTCGCTTTGGAACCTCCAGCCGCGGGTGCTGCACAATCAATACATTTTACAATAGAACACCTTGGGTCAGCAACCGACTGCCCATTGCTTACACTTGGCAGTCGCCCGACCAGTCTTGAGAGGAGTCTTCTTCGCCTTCGTCGACGATGCTGCAGGGGCTGCAAGTGGAGCAGACGATTACAATTTGACAATTTGTGTGCGTGCTGTAAGAACCTAACCTTTCTTCACAGAGGCATTCTTCGTTTTGGGAAGCATTGTAGTATCGATCTGACCAATAGAAAGTAATGATGCATCATTTGTTTAAAGTATGAATTCGCGACACAGACACGTGCGCTTCCAAGGAAAAACGTAAACATACAAAACCTTCTTTATCAGGGATGAACTTGGAAATACGTTTTAAGGGAAAAAAAACAACGACAACGATGTACTATGTACAAAGAGGCTAAGTGGGACTTCTAATGTGTAAATCATCCATGATTTAGCTGAACAACTGAAAACATCAGTGCGAAAAGAACAAGTCTTCTGTGAAGTACGGGTCATCAATTATAATCAAATGTGAAGGTACATTGAGCAGCATCAAGGAATTGTTCTAATCACTTCTCTTCTACAGTAAAAATAACACTAAGTAAAAATATCTACAAAGAAAAGAAGGAATAGATACAAAAGTTGCTTTTCGGAAAACTGGAGGGATCTTCTGAAACAACCAAAACAACGGGCAATTTACAGGGGGGGGGGGGGGGGGGGGTAGGGAAGAGAAGATGCCCTCTAATTCTTCTCCTTGTCCTTCTTGATCTCCTCCACTCTCTCCTCGATTCTATCCTCGAGTTCCTTCGTGAATCCCTTGTACTGCTCTGTCTTCTTCAGATTCTCCACATTATGCTCGTAACTGATTCCCTCGAGAGTCGCCTCCTAAGCAATTTAAAATGAGGAAAATCTTAACCATTCTTGTCACTCAGGCAAAGGAGATAAAATACGAGTCTTTATTCACACCTTGTAACTCTCCATTCCATACTTGTCTCCAATCGTCAATTTCTTAGCATCGCTCCAAATGGCGACTTCGTAGTGGTCCATCAGGAAATACTCCACTGCGTCCTTCACAACCTTAACGATGCATACATTATTACTCCGTAGTCAATATTTATACAACTCGTTGAGGAGTTCTCAACAAAAATTCCTAGAGCGAACAGGATAAATTTAATTTCCGATATACCGATTTTTATATCCATATATAACCATAATTCACGCGGAAACTGGTAATGACTAAATATAAGTATACCTGAATCTGGAAGTGCAGCGCCATCTTAGCCAGTTTCTCCCAGTTGTCCACTGCACAATCAATCGTTCCTATTCCTTCACCACTCATCTCAAACCTGTGATAGTATCATCCACACGGTAGAGATATCCAAGAAGAATCAAGAAATCCTGCAATATCACAGTTAAAGGAAGCAATGATCGTATCTCGAAATAGACGGGGATAGGAAGGGGCGGGGCGTAGATACCTCGGGAGTCGTTCCGTCCACTTTCTCTTCCTTAACATTCTCCTTCTTGGGCACTCCGAAGAAGAGATCCTTGAAGAAGACCGAGTGGAAGGCCATGAACTGGAAAGGGAGATAGAATGAAGAAGGAACGACCCCCCCCCCCCTTCATTACCTACTTGTTCACTTGAATCTTCTTGTCTCCGATAGCCAAGGTGCAGTCGTATTTCTCGTCGTCAGCAGTGAACATGTCAATCGAGGGATGAGCACGGAATCTTAATACACACCTCATTCAATTTGGATACCGAATAAAACGACCAACAGAGACGTTCGTCGTCATAGATGGAAGGAAGAAAGTCTTACCGATCTCCCTTCGGCTCCTTCACAGTGATCACAACCTCGGCGTCCACAGGAGCGAATTCTCCCTGCCAAGAGAGGCGAGTTAAGGGGGAGAGAGGACAACTCACATCCTCATCCATGTTCTTATCCAGATACCTATCCAAGAGTTCTGATCTGATCATAAATCGATTCATCGTCACCACATCGTCCTCAAAGAAGCAACTTTACCAAACTTGTGTTATTAGATAAATTGGCAGATTCGAAATGAACCCCCCTTTCATCCTTGCTCACCTTCTCCTGATAGAAATTAACTCCGTATCCCTGATCGAAGAGGGTCAGTTTGTAGTGGAGGTCGCAGTGCCACACGGGCGTCTCTTCCGACTGCACACATTCGATAAACAGTTGATGGTCTCCGCCCCCCGTAGCGAGACAGCCACATACGCCTGCATAACGACCTCGCTCACAATAAGCCCACTCCATCCACAACTCCTTGAGCACTTCCCCTCGAAATCCCCATCGTTACTAGTCTCCTCTCACCATGGGTATCCTCCAATCATGACGATATCCGTCTTCTCTCCCTCCATTCCCATCTCCGAGACTCCGTAGAATTCATGTCGGATGGTGCCGGTGAGAGCAGCCGCTACAATGCCCTCCCCTTCATTCTGCTCCTCATGAAACCAATCAATAACCAATCACCGTACCCTTGCTGTTCGCACGGGGACTCTTCGCTTTGGAACCTCCAGCCGCGGGTGCTGCACAATCAATACATTTTACAATAGAACACCTTGGGTCAGCAACCGACTGCCCATTGCTTACACTTGGCAGTCGCCCGACCAGTCTTAAGAGGAGTCTTCTTCGCCTTCGACGACGATGTTGTAGGGGCTGCAAATAAAGTGGGCCAATTTGCTAACGTGATGCAAGAATCTAACCTTTCTTCACAGAGGTGTTCTCCTTTTTGGGAGGCATTGTAGTATCGATCTGATCAATATAAAGTATCCAAAATGAATCCAAAATAGGAATTCGCGATACAAACGCGTCCTTCCAATGAGAAACGTAAACATACGAAACCTTCTTTATAAAGGATGAACTTGGAAATACGTTTCAAGAAAAAACAACGACTCCTAAGTGTCAACAACTATGTACAAAGAGGCTGAGTGGAACTTCTAATCTGTAAATCATTCATGATTTAGCTGAACAAAAGAAATCAACAATTTTGGAATACAATATTTTACAGGTGATAAAGACACATGAGTGCCAATACTTTTAGAAGAGGGAGTGGAGAGTGAGGGGGTAGATGGTCTCAGAACATGAAATCTAATCCCATCCGGTCCATGAAGCCGTGCACGTAATCCTCGAGGTCGTCCTCGTCGATCATTCCGTCCTCACCGACGTGCGTCTCAATCCACTCCGTAAGTGTTGTTCGCTCGAGCGTTGCTCGCGAGCGCTCGCCGCTCGAGCGGTCAATTTCGACGAGCACTCGAGCCATCATTTCTGGGACTCGCTCGAGCGAGAACGGCGCTCGAGCGATTTTCTAAAATGATCGCTCGAGCGCTCGTCAATAATTAATCGCTCGAGCGACGAGCGCTCGCGAATAACATCACTGCACTCCGTAACCCCTCGTCTCTCCCTCTCCCCCTAATCTATCTCACCTTCTTCATCGCCTCTCTCACTGCCTTCTTCGTCTTTGCAGTGTACTTCTTGAATGTGACAGACTTGATCATTTCCAATCCGATAGAAGGATCCGATTCCACCGCCAGCAGGCCGCCACGCTGCAGATATTCCCATTTCTTTCAACCCCTTCGTCATGTGGACCATTTTATTATCTAATCCTTTCGACCCTCTGCACTCACCATCAGAGTGGGGAGGTTGTACTTCTCGGCGATTCTGATCTTCTCATCAGTCTTCATTTCGGAAGTAGTGAAGAGGAACTTCTCCACGTGGTCCACCAGACACTGCAAGGCACTCTCTACTCTTCCGAGGGGGGTGGGAGGGTAAGGGGAAGGGACTGACCTGAACCTTGAATCGATCTGCCATCTGCAGCACTCCCGCTGCTGTCGCCGCTTAAAGTTACCATTAGATTCAATATTAAGAAAACAGTAGCAAACCCGTTGCGGTGTGCTCAATGCGATAGAGCATCTTCAGGAACTCGAGCAAAGCCTGAAAAAATAACATAATGACCATAAATAATTTGAAAAAGCACCGGTAGATCTGCCTCTTCCAATTTGAGATCCTCATTCGAATCTCCATGGAAATGGGCCTTGAAGATAGGGGAGTGCATTGAGAGGAACTGAAAATAAATGGCACTTCTTCAAATTGGTGAGTGTGTCTCACCTGCTTGTTCACGTGCACCTTCTTCTCTCCCACACTCAACTCCCCATCGAACATCTCCGAAGGAACAAGGAAATCAATCGACAACTTCTTTCTGAATCTGAGTACGGGCTCATTGAGAAACTTCTATTCGGCACTATCTAATTAATAACCTGTCTCCGGCCTTCTTTTCCACTTCGACCTCAACTTCAATCTCGATCGAATCATTCTTCACGTATTTCTGCAATATTCATGCTCCATTCCTATTCAGACTGAGTGCTCACCTTCGCTTCTCTCTTGATATTGTTCATAACGTTGAATGGAGCCCTCCGAGAGGGGTTGTTGGCTGCGAAGAGCTCCTTCTGAGAGTGCATATGATTACAAAGCTTGCAAATAAAAATCAATAAAATATGATCAGATTGAAGGGGAGATAGAAGGTGCCTGGTTTTTCTCGTCCACGTCGTGCATCTGTCCCTTCGTGTCCATGATCCTCCACTTGGTCTGCACCTTGCAGTGCCACACTCGCGCCTCCGAGTAGAGACAAGAGAGGAAGAGAGAGGCAACGCCCCTCACTCCAGAGGGGGGAGACATCTTCATCTGCCTGCAGCCATTCTCATTCACATCTAATTAATCCTATGCAACACGTGAGAGGGCACTGCATTGAAAACAGTATCATCTACATGAAATTACACAACAGATGACGAAACATACCAATTGAATCCTCCAATCTCCTCCACATCCGAAAATACTTCCTCCTTCACCTTGGAGAACTTCTCCACTATCATTCGGATGGTCTTCTTCTCCTTCTTCTCACCGACTGCATTCACGGCCACTGGCTTCGAACCTAAGAATATTCATTTTGTACACATGTATCCGAAAAGGAGCGTTCATCGTCAAGCAATCACAGGAATCTAAGTAAAGCTCCCCATGCTTTTGTTTTGCAATTATTTTTTTTTTTTAAAAAGAAAATATATTCAACTAGAGAAGAACTTAAATACCTCCTCCAACGGCAACTCTCTTCTTGGGAGGCATCGCTTCGATTTGCAAGAAGTCTGCGTTGTCTACGAGATCACCTACAAAAAATATACTGGAGAGAAGGCATTGGGAATTGAGAAATCGGGAAAGAGATAAAAAATCTTTTCTCCACTATAATCTACAAGCGCTAGCCCAATCAAATCAAAAAAATTTCGAATCTTGTCAATTGACATGGAAAGTAAGCGAGGATTACTTCTGAGGGGGGGGGGCGGCAGGCTCACATACGTTGTGTATGCAATCGTAGCGCTAAAGTGCCAAAGTGGCTTGTTTTCCAAAACAATTTTCTGGTTTACTCTGACCGTCTCTCTCGTCCTATCCCACTGTTCTACCATGTTAGCAGCCTCACCCTTCTGAACCGTCTATCACTTAATGAGTAAAAAAACAAGTATTGACCAAGAAAAAGAATCATTCTTTATGCCAGACGTTATGCCTCATTATGCCAGACGCGAGAACACTCCCACACAAAACAACTATTTTGCAAAGGAATCACATATCTATCTGCGCCTCCACAATACCAAGAAAAATTAAGAAGAATTGATATTTATGCACACCAGGATGCCAATTACTGAAATTGAGACAGATATTTCCACAAACAAACACGTAATAACACGTCAACAAAGGCCGGTCGATATTGCCTGGATCTGGCTTTTGGCAAGAAACTTTTAAAATATAATTTAAGTTACATACTGTATTCTGAACTGTTGACGTTATCTTATTTTTTATATATTTTTTTCGTTTAATTCGCAATTAGAATCATCGTATTTCATCGTTTAATTAAATTTTTATCTTTTGAGAAGTCGGCAGCTCCGTCTGTTTACATGGCAGCCGTTTCCGCATTGAATCATCACGTAAGTTTGGATTTGTTCCTTCGTGGGGCCCGTCATAGCGGACCGATTTCGCAATCCGGACAGACGGAACACGGAGTTGCTCTTTATATATAGCTGTAGATATGCCCTACAACATACTCGTTTAGTTCCCTCTACTCGGGCTTCCGGATAAAGCGCTCAAGCGCGTTATTTCGTATCTTAGTCTGCCTCTCCGATCGAAACTGCGTCTCTGCAAGAGATTGCGAGACATCGAGGGCCTTGCACCGCTGCATATTGACTCCATTCAGATTCTTTTTGTGAGTCAGTGTGTTTCATCTAAAACTAAAAATTGGCAGTTTCTACCGCTGGAGTTAAGTTTTTGAGTGCGAAGAAGCAGTGAAAATGTTTTTTCACCGTCTGTTATGATTTCAGGAACTTGAAACCACAAATAAATATTTTTTGCAGTGTGATGACAACTTCCTGTTGTTCGTCGTTGAATCGAAGAGTGACGAGGAGCGGATTCTGAATAAGATGAGAGAGAAGGAAGCTGCTGGCGGCTTTGAAGGAGTCACGATGGAATCTATTCTGAAGGAAGACGAGGAGGATGAGAATGTAGAGGTTGGCACGGCCTTCCAACCCGTTATTATTATCCTAGCTCTGCCGGAACTTCTGCAGAAGACCGGACCAAGTCGATGTTGTACGATTCGTACCCCTAAGACGTTACTCATCTAAGGGAGGAATCCATTCTAAGATGGGCTGTGCACACCTATTTAGCCCAAACCTTGTATAGAATACGACCGCCAATTATTATCCTAGCTCTGCCGGAACTTCTGCAGAAGACCGGACCAAGTCGATGTTGTACGATTCGTACCCCTAAGACGTTACTCATCTAAGGGAGGAATCCATTCTAAGATGGGCTGTGCACACCTATTTAGCCCAAACCTTGTATAGAATACGACCGCCAAATTATATGGAAAACAGTATGAATTAACACTTTTGTTTTGGTCCGGTCTTCTGCAGAAGTGCCACTCTGCCTAAGCGTGCGGCTGCGTGGCACCCCATACCACGTTAGCTAATGTGAAATAATGGGGCTGCTACGCAGCTGGTAATTTTTCTAGTAACAGAGCACGCCATACCGTGAGAGCGCCAGACAGTGTAACGAAAGTTAGGGTGGGCACACGTCGCGCAGAGGAGTAGAAGAACGTGGGTTGGCTAAACTAAAGTGGTGCTGAAGAGTCACGCTGTGCTAAGATATCGTATTAAATTGATAAACACGATCATTCAGGACTTTGACTACTCGAGCAGTTCGTACGGATTCCGATTCAACTCACAGGAGCGTATCTCTGTGCTGCACGATCTGCTCAAGAGACTCGATACCGCTGACATCTTCCGTTTCGAATTGGATGCATGTACATCTCTTTATTGCTCCGTTCATTGATTTTATTCAGACATGGGTTTCACCTTACTTCTACGATGATATCATTAACATTCTGCAAGGACATGCACTTAGAATCGAGCATTTGACGCTCCGTTCAACTACCGAGGTTTACTTTTTCAGAATTGGAATTTGTTGGAATTAATTATGTTGAGAAAAGGAGTCTCTTCGATACAATGCAGGTAGACAAAGGTGTCGCAGTGGGTTATCAGGTACGTCGCTGTTCTCATCTGCCCTTGCATATTGTATTCCTAGATGGCGAGTGTTCACCACGACAATCGTGTGCTCACTGACGAGTTCCTGCTTGCTTTCGTCTTCGACAAGACGCTCTTCGAGTCTTACATCCTTCACCTGGAAGTGACTGCGAAGGCACTCCATGAAGTGTACACTGTAAGCTAACGGACCGGGCAACGGATAGCGACTCATAATTATGTGCACTCCCCTGTGCAGGTGATGGCGGAAGGGGAGTGTTCTCTCGCTAATTTCATCATGTTCGTCAAAGTGTCCGAACTTCGAAAGATGCGAAAGTTGATGGGAATGAGCAAAGTGAAGGACGAATACAAAACAACAGGAGAACATGGAGGTTAGTTTGGAATGAATTATTGATTGATGTATTTAGACGAATACTGTAATTTATAAATTTTCAGATGTTCAAGACCACTAGAGATATTCATTTTCTCATGGGTCCTGTCCATGTCCTCCTCGGCAGTTACTTTGCCAGGAACGTGGACAATTATGGAATCGTGAATATAGAGAGAGTGAAGAACTGGGAAAAGTTCAACGAGGAGAGGGAGGAATGGGACAAAGTTCAGTTCCTTTAGAATTTGCTGTGGCATGGCCAAGGTTTACTTGTGTTGTAAATATAATTTGTGTGTTCACATTAATTTTCTCTCAGTGTAAATAAATGTTTTGCGAGAATCATGAATGTTTCAGCATTAAACGGAGAGAGATGTTTGACACATTGAGAAATATCTTGCACAACTTTCCGACCGTATACTCTAGTTTGTTCGTTAAACAGCGATCCCGCGATTTTCATATTCGGATTTGCTTGTTTTTAGATGCATATTGTTTTTCTTCAGCTTTCAATTTTAAGTTACCCAACAAGGACGAAACCCTGATCTCACCCTGATCCCGTCGCGTGTACGAGAGAGTATGCAAAAGTGAGAGAGCGCGGATCATTTCCGGCTTTCCCTTGAGGCTATTATTGATTTTTAGCATTTTTGTATATTCAGTCTAGACTAATTCAACCATCGGCTATTCGATGGAGGACAAAAACTAATGGGTCAATTTCGTCCTTGTTGGGTAACTTTAATGTGTGAAGACGCTGAAACCATTCGTGATTCTCGTGAGCTTGACTATTGGGTGCGGACCACTTACCTTTGAAATTCTAGCAGTGTATTGCTTTTGCGCCTTTTTCGTCATTATTTCGTATGTATTCGTGCTAGAAGGATGGTAATAGGATCGATGTTTGTAGATCAGAAGGATGGTGGACAAGGAGGATGCGATGGTTGCACTGCTGCAAGTGGAAGTGGAGGGCATCGAAGTGAACGAGTTGGGGGCCAAGTTGGACTGCTCCCCCCAAGAGGCACAAGACTGCCTCAATCGACTACTCGCTGCCCATAAAGTCGAACTGATCAGTGTATGTCCCTCTATTCCCTAGCACCTTGGAAATCTCGATAATTTCAATAGTATTAAGAGATAGAAAGATCTATCTTTGATATCCTTTAACTTGTTATGATCTCGTTGAAGGTGAATGGTGGTCTTCGAGTGAAGCTGAAGAAGGAAGAGCCCGTGGGACTGACGAACGAGGAGAGAGTACTGCTCGAACTCGTCAATGAAGGAGGAAACAAGGGCATATGGATAAAGAATCTGAGAGACAACAGTGGACTCAGCCAGATCCAGGTATCCCATCTCCCCATTCATACAGACTGACTCTGGTTATTTCTTAAAACACATTGATATTTATTATGATCATATCTATTAATTGCCCTACTTTCTAGATAAAGAAGGCGCTGAAGACGTTGGAGACGAAGAAGTTGATCAAGGCAGTCAAGGTTGGCGCCTCTTTCTGTCTCGCGCATTGCTTTATTTAAAAAAAATTAAAACCTGAATTTTTTGCTGATTTGCAGCCGATAATCTGTTCTTCTCTAAAATTGCTACTCTTTCTTTTCCACAGGGCGTGGGGACGACTAAGAAGACCTACATGCCGTATGACGCGGTGGAGGACGTATCCATCACGGGCGGAACATTCTATTCCGATAGACAACTCGACTCCGAACTAGTGCAGGTGTGCAGTGTCTAGTGATGCTTACTCAAGTAGTGACTGATTAGAGAAGGATAGAGTTCAGTTGGGTAGAGCAGTGGATAAAGGTGTGGTTGGCAGACTCTTCTGTCGGTGTGCGTGGCCATGCTGACTAACAGGAGGAAGCAGGCGATCGAGAGGAACAACACCGATCTACTCATGCAGAAACAGGCCTCATTCGCAAATGCCTCTGAGGTGAGAGAGATGGGGATAAGAAGAGTAGATGAGAGAAGACACACTTGATTTGATAGATGAGTGCTGGTTATTACGAGTAATTTGCGTGAATCTCCATCCGATATCTTTCTTCTAGCTGGAGAAAGAGTGAATCATTTCACTCGTAACTGCAGGTGGCCAATTTCATCCGCGACAAGAAGATCCTTCACGTTCCCATCTCGGATGAGGACATCGAGAGGATCCTCGAGGTGAGCTCTCCCATTCTTACTAGGCCACTATCCCTGTTCTTGGGCTACTGACACTGATTCCTCTGTTGTACAGTAGACACGATTAGGTACTTATCTCATTCCATTCATGCTCAGGTGGCAGTGCTGGATGGTCTGATTGAGCGGCGGTCTGACGGGGCAGTTCGAGTGATCGATCAATCGATAATCCGTCCCTCGCCCCTCGTATCCGTGCCCTGCGCCCTTTGTCCCGTTGCCATTGACTGTGCAGCAGGTACAGTAGGAGATGAATATAATCGATTATTGAGTATTCTGTCATTGTGGTTACGGTATTGATTGCAGGGAAGGAAATCAATCCATGTGACTGCAAGTATCTCGACGATTGGCTTTCCTGCAAGTAGGAAGACCACTATGGACCTAGACATCCTGTACTCTCTACTGGGTTTCTTTTCTGTATCTTCCTCTTCGTTGTTTTCCATCATTACTTTTGACTACGGGTCCCTCCCTTGTTTTTTTGTTAAGTTTGAAGACTCGCATTGTGGTGTAGGCGGATAAAATACCATTCATATTATCACAGATAATCTGATCACAATTGGAGGACAATCGATGTTATAGTAAAAACGAAGGCTAGAAACAAGCGATCACCGTAACGAGAAATGACTACAACAACAGTGGTCTACGGTACCCTTCAATGTCCTTCTTCTTCCTCGATCTCTAGTTCGACCTCTTCCTCCCCTCCCCCTCCCTCTCCTCCTCCCAGTGCTCCTCTCGCCCATTCCCTCGCTCCTTCCATTGCTCTCGCCAATCCATCTGCTATTCCCTCGCCCTCGTTGAAATCGGGATAGAGAGAATGGAGGAAGCGAAGCAGCACACTCTCCTGTGCAACCGCCGATCCCGCGTCAGACTGAAAAGGGAGGATGGATTGACCAACCATTGAAAGAGTGTGCAACTGACCAGTTCCCTGTCGTAGTCGCACTTGCTCTGCTTGGGTGGGAAGGGGTCAGTGAGGGTGGTTGACTCCTGGAGAGGGATGTCACTCAGGAAGAGACATCGCTTGATCTGGGGAGGAATGGCTGCGAAGCGAGAGAGACGTCTGCAAGGCACACCATACACTCCCATCGAATACTCCTCGTACTACGAAGAGGACTAATGAGAAAGAAGTCTCACTTATCCTTGGCCTCTTCATCCATCTTCCTGCTTCCATAATTGGGTCCGATGGATGAGACAATCTTCTCAGTCCACGCCAGCACAGCGGGATTCTTCCATAGCTGCTCCGTCTGACGGGCGTACAGAGTGGAGAGAAGCTGCACGCACGATGGCTCACTCAGAGGGAGAGGTTCGTAAGGAAATGCAATGGAGGAATACATTGACGTCGCTCCCTTCCTCCCCCCATATACCGTATCCTATCGTACTCACAGTGCCGTATACGCAGGAGTGAGTGCTCTCCTGGAGGCCGTTGCTGCATCGAAGTCCAGCTGAAATTAACAATTATCTCACTACAGTTGGATGGCTCGCTTCTGCAGTCCTTTTATTTTTTTACGTGTCGCACTACTGAATATATTTCAATGCTCATGGCCTACTGTTCTCCCTGCAAGTACTCGGGATTCTCCCGTAATCCCTCACCTGTATGACGTTAGCGATGGCCACGAAGACGGAGGGAAAGGCAGTGAGTGCGTGGAGGAGCTGTGATCGATTGATGTATTACAGTAGGCATAAGGAATCACAAACTGTCTCTTCATCTTTGGCATACAGTCCCCTGTGAACTGACCTTCTCATCGGCGCTCTCGTCTTGAGTGTGGAATGCAGCGAGGGCGATGGAATATTGCCAATTCGGAAGCAGATGGAGGTTCTTCCACGTCTGAGAGATGAAATATGGCATGAGATCGACTGGTTGGTTGGGGGAATCCTATGTCGCAGATGTATCACTTTCAGACCTCAGATAGAATGGAAAATCTAATAACCCGGAACAAATAAAAAAGGAGTCTGACTTTTCCCTGTTCGTATACTCGATTGAGCCACTCGTACTGTCTTCCCTTGAGAGCGAGTGAGTCGATGAGGAGCATCGTCCCCACGGGGTCCTTCTGCAATCACTCCCCTCTTCCTCTCCATCCGACGACAACTACTCATGATACACACTGTATTGGTGTTGGGAAAAGATTAGTGTAAAGTTTCAGTCTGACCACAGGGTCGAGTGAGAAGAGGAGCTTCGCGTAGTTGAGTGCAGTGTTGTACGAGCGACGACGCTCCAGGAAGAAGATGTACCTGCCAGATGGAGATACTAAGAGATACAGTGAGGCACTGCATCCATTAACTATCCACAGTGGTTGTCATCGCTCCTTCTTCTTCCCCTTCAATCACTGATCTCTTCTCTCTCACCGATGCAGAATGAGGAAGATAGCTCTGTTCTCGAACTGGTTGTAGTCCAATCGATGATTCCACGAGGAGAGATTGAAGTTGGCGTGCGAAGCACACTCAGTCCCGTAGATGCCCATGCCTGCAGAGGGTACTGTAGTAGAGAGATCAATGGGGTGCTCACAGAGCAGTTCCATGGCCACGGACACGTCCTCCTGCATGAAGGCAGTATTCGCACGAATGAGAAGGGAGTTGAGGTGGTACGGATTCACCATAAACGCCTCGTTCACCTGCAGCCGCTTATTATGTTCCAACAATACTCGATTCGCTACCGTACCAGGACGAATAGAGTATCACTTTTCCCTATTACCCTATTCAAATCTTCTTCTTCCTTAGGATCAAGGCATAACATATACCACAAAAAAATTTGTTCATGAGTCATCGTCTTCAGTGCATGTACTCATCTTGGTTGTCTCCCTCACTAATAATCCCTTCTCATCCACTCACCATTTCTGGATTGTGCGTCAGTTCGCCCATTCTCATCAGCTTCTCAATGTTTCTGTACTCCGTTCCGTGCACAAACTTGAAGTAAGTGACGGCATCTCGTTTGAGGGCGATCTCCATCCAGAGTCCTGAGCAAGGAAGAGGCATACAGTGAGTTCATTACATTCCATATTTCGCCCATTCCTTTGGCACCAGGTGGTTCTGAATGCCCGACCAGAAACAATATTAGAGACACTAACCGCACTTCTTAAAGAGAGGCCAGTGCTTAGTGACGACGTATCGAGACTTCCTAGCTTGTCCTCTCACTGTCTCTTGAGTGCGACCTTCCATCTGGAAGGGTCAATCGATAACCACTGTATCAGAGGTCGTTCTACCGTACCCTGAATGCCTTCCCGATTGCTTTCCTCAATTCGACCATGGGATCGATCATCTTTGAATCGAACTTGAAGAGATTCTCTGCTGATTCACACGCTTCAGTCAGTTGGGAGAGACTGATAGGAGAATCGATCTCCTACACGGAAATTATGTTACAGTATGCAGCGACAATACATCTACAGTAACTTCTCTACCGTACCCACCTCATCATTGAAGTCATCGTCCTCTTCTTTCTTCGCCATATCTATCGGATCTTCCTCCACTTTCTTCTTCTGATTCGCCTTCTTCTTGTTCTTTTTGTTGTTCTTCTTTTTCTTCTTGGCTGAATAGGAATCCTTCTTCCCTCGTCTCTTCCAACGATCTACCTGTATTCTCCTCCTTTTCTTCCTTCTGCACTTCTTCTTCCTCTGTCGCACTCCGCTCCTCCTCTTCATCTCCCATATTCAACATCGCGAATCGATTGACTGGTCCTAAGAGAGAGGATACTACTGTATCTCTCCGCGATAATTGTACCTCCGACCTCTTCCTCACTCTCACTTTCCTCCTCTTCTTTCTCTACTTCGGCCTTCTTCTCCTCCATTAGCTTCTTCAGATGTTTAGTGGACATCTAGAAGCTGATATTAGAATAATAAAAATATGAATTGAAAATATAAGAAAGGGCTACTGTACCCAAACACACACCAGCAAATATCTTTTGAAATGAATTATTTATCGATTCTTTGAAAGAAATATTAAAGATCTGGTTACCGGTTTACATAGATTCATTTCGCAATAACTGAGGTGTTGCAAACATTGTGAGATACAATCTATCGACACTCATTGACTAGAATATAACAAGATTCCTAATCAAAACTACCGTACTCAGACGTGAACTTTGGACAGATCATGTCCCTTCATCCACTCGGGCAGGAATGCCTTGATGGGAATTCCATCGGAGGAAAGTAGGTCATCACTGATCGAGCCGAAGGAGAGCATCGCGAGACCACGAGAGGATGAAGATACCACTATCTTCCCCACCTAAACAACGTCGATTCCTTTAGCTGAAGAGGAATCTACAGTATACCTTCTTCCCGCCTGGACCATGAACCTCGCCGGATACTGTGGACGGTGCTGTGAAGGGCACTAATCGACGTCGAATCATTCCTTCAAAGACAAGTTTTCCCCGTACATCCGGTCTGGCACTAATATGGAGAATCAAAAATGTTCTACCGACATTTACCACTAGATACTATCTAGAGTCACAAGTAGATATTCATAACGGAATTGACGGCTGTCACTATACTCCTCTTTGAATGCATTGTCCCCCCCCCCCTCCCTTCCTTCTCGCTCACCTTGGGTGGCAGTGCGTGCAGTGAGTTCCTGTCCCACATAGCATCCCTTGTTGGCGGACACTTGGCTGAGCAGATCTCCATTCGCGTGCCACGGAAGGAGTCCGATCAACTCCTCGCCCTCTCCCACGCCCAACGAGTACCTGCAGAGTACTGTAGGGAGGAAGAAGACACCGAAGGGGAAGACAGACAAGGAGTGTGAGGAGTACCTCAATTCCTTGTATTCCTCATCTCCCTCCTTCTCTCCATTCGCTCTTCTGTACACTCTCCATCCCAATCCGGCCACTCTCGGATCCGCCTCGGCACCTCACAACAATTATCGATTAATTCAACGGGTAGGAGTGATAGTTGGGTGAAGGATGGCTCTTGAAAGTGAGTTGCTAACCTTCTTCCATCTTCTCTTCACTCCACAGTACACTCTCCTCGCACTCCTCGATGGAGACCTTCTTGCGGAGACGATACCTGAATAGTCATACTTGATGACAACCTTCTGTGAAGATGAATGGATTTGTTATCCGCCTACGACTCTCTCTGACAATCATAACCTATCTCTGATCATATCGTACCTCTCTAGTAAATGCTTGAGGAGAATTCGTCGTTGAGAGGAGCACTCGACTAGCACTGTGTCCTGCAATTTTGTGCATTTAACAAGCCTCGAATCAATCAATCATCTTCTAACAGCATTTTGTTCTTTGGTTAATAGAGAATTCGTTAGCGCAATAGCGATATTATCTCTATAAAATGGAGGATGGTGATGTTCACCTCTCTCCTCCGCATCACAATCTCATCGGCAATTCGTCCATTCTTATCCAGAATCAACGAGGCTGTCGTGGGCTTGTCCTCCAAGTGTCTGAAATATTCTTACTCGCTAAATAAGAAGGAAAGGATAAAGATAAAGTGATACCAAGACAAAACGGTGTGAAGAAAGTGTTCAAGACCGACCTCACATCCCTGGTGATGATTCCTTGCAGTAGTGGAAGGGACTGTTCTCCTCTCAGGATCAGCAGACTCCGTGAAGTCAACAATCTAGTCATCCCAACAGCTAGAGTGAAATGGAGGTGTATTGCACAACGTTACCGCCCTGCATTCTGCACTTTCCCAACATATAACACTATTTCAGTTTGTGATTGGACTTGCGTATTATTTCAGAATCGTATTCAATTGAAATATCATGGGATTAAAATTACTAGGATTGCGAGAAATATAGCATAATTACAATTACTGTAAAGGAGGTCTTGCATTCTACAATTGTATATACAAGTAAAGTAATTCAACTTCAAGTAACAACGATACTAACAACAAAGTTAAACATCAAAATAGAGACGAGAAACCTTTATTTAAGCCTAGTAACGAAATACCTAAAAAGAATGAGCAACACTGCAGTACAGGTAATTATGAACGTCCAGATTGAGATGCCAATAGGTGTGCATACCTCCAGGTAATTCTATCTGAGCTTTTATAACAATACCAATCAGTATATCAAAAAATTCAAACGATAATGAAATATAGACAATATCAAGGATAATAAAAGTAAAATAAAAAAAAACAACAACAAAATCGAAGGAAACGTCGATATTACAAATTCCCGACACTTCCCTACAATTCAAAGAGTACCGTACTCAACCAATTATTTAAAAAATAATTGATTTATTAATTTTGTAATTCTAAGTAAAAACGTATGCGAAGATTTGAGATATATTATTTATTTCCAAATATTTTCAAGCATACAAGTGTGGCGCAGAGCACATGATAGCAACGGACGAGGTGACAATGAAGAGAGTGAAGAGTATGAGACAAGCCCTATCCACAGCGAGGGCAGCGAATCTCCAATCTGCCTGAGTGCGCGCATCTTGTTCCTCTCGCTGAGCACGCTTCGACAGCTCAAAAAAGATTTTCATTTAATTGCCATACTTAGAATTGGCAAGGTACCTCATCAAGTTGGTCGTTGATTGCATGAAGAAGGAGGATGTGTGCCTCGTGCACTGGTGTCTGAGTGGGAAGTTCCTCCCTCAAAGCCAATCGCTTCAATCGATAGGACGACTGAATTATCGATTATCGCATTATAAGGATTCTACCGTAACCTTGTGCTCCTTGTAGCATTCGCCTTTGTAGAATCTGTGACCCGGTCTGGACATCAGAAGAATCCATGGAAGGAATTGAAGAAGAATTTTGCGGAGCTGAACGACGAGGAACAGTATGGAAATGAAAATTTGATCAAAAATTCCTGATTTCCATTGTTTTTAGTCAGCATCCATGAAACACTTACCAAGGGGCTCATTTCATGGGTGTCGGGAGTTCGAAAGTGAAGATTGAGAATGACAACAGTGAAGACTACTGAGGCAGAGACGACCAACATGCAGCATGAGAAGAAAACTCCTGAAGGGAAGGATTAACGCTGAATTTCGACCGAATGGGAGACACTCATGAGAGCCCTATTGAGGAGTCCCTTCCGCAATCTTAGGAATGATCATGTACCTAATCCGATAAAATCCCGCAGTACCTATGAGTGGGACAGCTTCTCCCGTTGGAGGGGTCATCTCAGAGACCATTGAGAGGAAGAACACTATAGCAAGGAGAATGGTCACTTCTGAATTCGAACTGAAACATTTAGCCAATCGATAATGCGACCTAGGGTGATCTTCTCTCCAGCATCAGGAGGAAGCGTAAATCCGAGTACAGTCATCAATGAGATGAGAAGAGAGGGAATGATGAGGTTGAAGCCTGCACTGAACATTAATCATACGAGTGAATCCTCCTTTACCATAGAAGAGTGTTCTTCTCCTGATGTGGAGATAGTATAGTACGGTAGGATACGGTTCGGGACAGCACGAATAGTAGGTCACCTCAAACTTATCGATTAGCTTCAAATGATGATGTAGAGTGTACATCTCTCCTGGCAGGGGAGCTCATCAGCAGCCATTCTCCATTCTCCACGTACGTACTCAGATCCATCGCGTTCTCCACGTACGATGCTCAACTGATTCACTCATCGCATTTACATATCATCCTTACGTTTTGCTCCATCGACCATCTCCGTGTCAATCTGCAAGTCGATGGCGAAGCCATGAAATGTCCACGATCCGAACTGAAACATTTTGATTCTGATGGAAAGTAAAGATGCAAACCTTCAGTTGACAGACTTGATCGTCGAAGGGAAACCACGTGACATCGATCGTTGAACACACGAATTTGAGAACTCCGGGTGGAATCCAAGTGACGTCACCTAGAGATCAAAGATCAATGGAGGAGTGAGAGTTAGGACAACCAGAGGAATAGACCAGCAGATTGCTCTTGTACGTCGAATCGAAGTCTTCTGCTGCACTGGAGAATGAGAATGCTAACTCAGTTTGCAAGTACTCATAACAAAGTAAATGGATTTCTTTTGAATTGAAACCTGTTGTACAGCAGAATGTCTGGTTTCCAGATGTGGTCTGAAGTTCCGGGGAATCGAATGTCTTGGATGCCCCCGTACTCCTCCGGATTCCACCCCAGCTTATAATCGTGCCAACCCTGATATCGTTCTCTTCTTATTTCATCGTTCTCCGGGCAATTATGAGTTATGAGTCAGGCGTTCTGATCGCACTCAAACAGCGAAAATCAAGTTTCTGAGAGGAGAGAGGGAGAAGGGAAAGGGAGGAACTGACATAACTGAGCCATGCATTGATGCTCACGAGTTGATTCTTCTCGTCGACATCGAGAATCTGCTGGAGGTAGAACTTGATGTTGACGACGAGAGCCTCCGTGGCATTGTCTACTGGTCTCTCCATGGGATTGTAACCTGCCATTCCCTTCCCCTCCCCATCTCTGTCCTCCCTCACCATTGAGCAGATCATTGAAGAGCCGAGTCTCGTGATCACTCCCTGCAAAACACGGAATCATCCACGAAATCCCTATTGATAGGTGCATTCTTCATCCTTGAATCAATGAGTATCTATCCTAAATCTAGGCGAAGGAGTCCTCTTCAAGAGAAGTTTTCTCTCACTTGTTGGATCTTTCAAATGTCGTTCAACTAATCGGAGCAGTTCAAATGTCTCAAGGTTGATCGATGTAGTGAGAAGGGATGTCTCACCGACTGCAATTCCTGCGAAGAGAAAGAAGAGGAGGAAGGAGGTCATCGATGGGTGATAATCTGAGAAGAGAGGGAGATACTCCATCGCTTCTGTTTGTATTCCCCCTCGAGTCGACACTTATCACTCACTCATCTCCTACTTCACTGATCCCTCGACAAGAAACGAAGGATTCCTTAATCACAGCATCAAAACAATGCAAACTTCTCTAATGACCGTGTTTAATGTCCATCTAGAGTTGCGAATCAGCAGCACCGATCTGATTTCTGACCTGAGTGGTCCGAACGAAAGGGAAATGTCAACTCGGGGAACAGTGGTCAGTTCATTTCATGCATCCTTCTCTCCACTCATTCCCAATACCCCCTCACTCCATCCCCCATTGTTGGTTGTACCCTATTTCAACTGTATTCCATCCCCTCATTCTCCATTTCAATGAGATGGCGAGAGAGTGTGTGAATCGAGGAGAGTTGATTGCCCTCTGATTGAGTTCCAATGGTGGTCACTCGAAGGAAGTGTTCCTCATCAGTCGACAGTTCTTCCCTCCTCCCTCCCTCCCTTCCTCCCTCTAACAAGTCAACCAGGCGAGTTTTCCTTCCTTCCTTCATTTCTCGCTACGCTGCCTCTTCGTAGCCAAACTCGTGTTAACTCTGCAGAATGGGAGTGATGGGAAGCATCGGGAAGATGATCTCCCTCTTCTTCCTCATGATATACGTATGCCATTCCCTATTTCTACCCAAGAATAGTACCTCCAATCCTATTAACTGTTCTCGCTCGTTAGTGTATCTAAGAATGGAAGATCTTGATAAGAATGTGCTGGGAAAGTCTCGAATTCCCCTTGTCAGGATTGTCTCTGTGCTTTCATCTCTAATCTCGCTCCCATCGGATACTGCAAGTACAAGGATGTCACAGGAGAGGTGAGAACCATTCAGATTCACTCACCCTTCATCTCAAAATCACTCAGTTACTCTGGATATTCCATCTGATTCAAACTTTGAATTTCAAAGTGGAAATGAGTGAGTCGCCTTCTCTCCTTCAGATCATTCTGATAACGGGAGCTGCGAATGGTCTCGGTCGATTGATGGCCATTCGACTATCAACGAGAGGAGCTACTCTCGTTTTGTGGGATAGAGATGAGAAGGGACTGAAGAACACTCAGGAAGAGTGCGCCAAGGGTGAATGCACGGTAGGTCACGAGGAGAGGGATAACCAATCGATATTCGAGATCCATGCAGGTCAAAGTGTACACGGTGGATATGCTGAGTAGAGAGAGCATCGCAATGGCAGCTGATAGAGTGAAGAGAGAGGTATCCCTCAGTCTACCATCGGGAATTTACTCCTTTTCCAACGATCACACAATTCGTACTCTGATCTGTACATTCAAAACAAGATGTTAAATCCATCAATGATTGTTGATGGTAGTTCCTAGTAGAACAGATCTTCCTGCTCAGTACCGTATCCTCGATGGATACCATCCTCTTGCTCAGGTCGGACCAGTCAATATCCTCATCAACAATGCTGGCATCGGAATAGGAGGGAAAGTGCTCGAGATGGCTGAAGATGACATTAGAAAGACGATCGAGCTGAATATGATGTGCCATTTCTGGGTGAGTTAATCAATATTTCTGATCTCCCCTTCCCCATTTTCTTCGACGAATATCGGATCGAAACTATTCCCAGTTTGGCCTGTCTTCAATTAGTTCGATATTATCTATCTATCTCATCACTTTGATCTCCTCCTTCCTTCAGATGGCTCGTGAATTTCTGCCCGAGATGCTAGATAGAGATTCAGGTCAAATTGCGACAGTCGCTTCGATGGGAGGGATCTTCGTCTCAGCACAAGGTATACGGTAGATACAGTACAAACTAATCGATTGTCATCGCATTGCCCATGTAAGGCCGCGAATCTCTTTTTGTGGAAACGCGAGTAACTGTCAACCAATGAGACATTTAGTTGCATGTTCCTCGCATTATTTCGGATCGGAATATCTATGATTTGTTTTTCTTTACGAGAATATGATCGGGATCTTAAGTGTCTGACACACAGATTAAACAGGTCCGTCAATATGGCTTTTCCTCACCCAGGCTCTGTAAATCACAATTGCATGTGTCATTGCTTGGAAGTTACTCGTGTTTCCATAAAAACGATGCGCGGCCGCATATGGTCAATGCGATGAGCATTTACTGTATTAGTATCAGGTTGTAACATAAGTTTTGTCGCGTCCTATCTCTTAAGCATTCTAACCTCAGAAATTCTGCGAATTAATTTAATCTCAATATCGTTATTCATATTCAGTGAGGGCCTTCGTACCCTTTCTTACGCACTTTACTTCAGTCCTGTCAAGACAGTTAGGGAGGCACAGTAGCCAGACAAAGTTGTAGTGAGATTAGGATTACAAATAATTTTCACGTATCATGTCTTCTTGAAAATGAGGAATTATGTCGATTTAACGTGATTTGAGTAAAGTACTATATATGAGCCTCATTTTGAACCACTCACGAATAATGACAAACGAAAAGCTTTCTAGAAATTTAAACAAGTTTGCATAATGTGGATGGTAGGTGACGGTCGGGAAAACTTTTGCAAGCCGAATTTTCTTCTCAATAGATATCGAGATCCAAATAGTTATGGAATATAATTCACCCAAAGTGTTTAGTATACAATTAAAGTTTGGGGTCGATTGTGTTCTGTTCAGATAAGTGGCTCGATACAGAACGACGGTATGTAAATGAAACTACTGAAATTTGCACTTTGTTAAAATTCCTACCTCACACACATGTTCAATATCTGATTTATTGTGCCCATCCGAACCATCAACCCTTCCTTTACCATTATCTATTTGGGATAATTTTGTAAGTCAATAGCTTTTGAATGACAATCTTGAATTCGAAACACCTAAACTTGCATTTCTGGCAAAATTGTGCGCGAATTGAATTAATGATCATTTCAAATTTCCCGCAAGTAGATTAGTATCTGCCGCACATGTTTAATGATAAATTAGACCCGCATGAGTGGTAATTGGAACGCACTTATGTTAGTCAATGTTGTTGTAATTTTGGTTTCAGGAGAGTTGATCAAGTTGGCAACGAATCATCGGCTAACCATAGATTCAGTGAACTATATCTTTGGTTCCGCTTAACATAGCATCATATCTGACATATCTTTTGAAAGATCATTCACACGGCATATCACCAAGCTATGGGAGTTTGGTTCATTATTCGTCTCTGCGATCTAGCACCAGGTTAAACAAATTAATAAAATTTCCACAACATTTAAATTTGTTCTTACTAATATTTTTTTACATAGCCGGCATGGACAGTTCAGCTATTCCCTACAGTTTGAATGTGCATGCACACCCCAAACATATACTAGGAGGTCAGGCAACGGGAATGTTTGAGAAGAATCCTTCATGGAAATATTGTGAACCTCCGAAATGCGACAAAACTTATGTTACAACCTAATAATTACGGGAAATATTCATTACTGCATGATTATGGTAGAACGACTTCGAGACAACGCCATGCAGACATGATACCGTACTGCGCCTCCAAATTCGGCGCCATGGCGATTCAGGAGGGACTCGAGAACGAAAGTGCGTGCATGGGAAAGCACGGAGTACGGTAGGAATGCATATCGATGTTCCTTCAGTAGTCAACACTTCCACAGATTCACCACCATTTGCCCCGCCTACTTCCAGTCGAACTTACTCGATAATCTGACGTGAGTATCAATCTGGTTGGGTACCGTAATCCGAGAATCTCTGCAGGACCAAATTGACAATGAGTGTGATGACACCTGAGTATGTTGCTGACTGCGCCATTGACGCCATTCTAAGAGAATTGAGAATAGTCATCATTCCCAGGACACTCTACATCATGTATGCACTCAAGGGGTTAGTGATCTGCCCCTCTCAGCTACAGTACACGTCTCATTACAGTATCCTTCCACGAAGAGCAATCTCTCGCTTTATGGTCAGCCAATTGAGGAACAGTCGATAGATAAAGATTACTTCCTGATCAGAATGACTCGATTGCCAATGGCGGGTAGGGAGGGGTCGATGATATCTCTGTGAGACTGGGGGAACTCATCGAGGGAGTACACTCTGTTGTGCACTGGGCGATACTCAGTGGAGGAGAAGAGAGACAGCAGAATATCAGAACACGAAGACAAGTCGGAGGGAGAAGCTGCATTCAGCATCACTCCTGTAAAGTAGTCAGTACTCGATGGAGAGGAGTGGTGACCTACCGTAGGCAGAAGACTCCTTCTGCATCAATGCACGAGGATTGATGGTTATCTCCCCTCGATTTCCGACGATTCCCACTCTTCCACCATGAGCCAGCAGATCGAGATCAGTAGCGAGATTGACGTTAGCCAACATTTCGATGATCATATCGAAACCTGAGGATGGAGGATACTGTAACTATCGTATCTCATTGATCTACTGTCTCACCATAGGGGGCTATCTTTCTTAGGTTGTCAACATACTTGTCATCTCTGTGGCATACCGTATGATGCGCGCCGTTCCTGCGATCGATCGATAGAGTGTGACAGCACATCATCATACCGTACCTGGCTACGGTATCTTGTCCCTCCTTCGTGCCTGCAGTACCTACGACGAGTGAGGCACCGAAGAATCGGGCCAGTTGGCACGCTGCCAATCCCACTCCTCCCGATGCACCGTGAATCAGCACTCGATCTGACTTCTAGAAGAAGAGCAAAGTCGATCGATATCCTAGTGATACCGTATACCTTGAGGTGTCCACAAGTGAAGAGAGCTCGATGGGCAGTGAGATACGGTATGCCCAACCCGCTCCCCTCGATGAATGACAGACCTACAGAAGGACAGGATTAAGCAATTAGGAATATGCATGCACTCACCGTCAGGAAGGGGGAAGACCTTCGTGGCTACCGTAACCTCAGCAGTAGCTCCCGTTGGTGGATCAATGAACCACACACGATCGCCTGCCTTCACGTGTCTCACATCAGATCCAACCTGACAATCTTCATTTATTTGAGCATCGTCGGATACCGTATACTTCTCTGACGACACCACATCCGTCTCTGCCAGGGACATAAGGTAGATCAGGAAGCCTGGCATACGTGCCAGATCTGATATACGTGTCGACTGGGTTGACTCCCGCTGTGTGAACATCAATCAACACCTGGACAATGGAAATTAGAAGAATAAATTGAGATTGGGGCACCTGATTGGATGAGGTGATGGAAGGAGTGGGTAGATCATCCTTCACTACAATATTCTCTGGCCCTCCAAACGAAGGTACGATTGCACCCCTCATTGACGACTTCGATCGACGAGCTAATGAAACAACAACTCGAGAGAGCATGAACTGTTTAACCTTGAAAAAAAATACGGTATAGATCAAAAATGTATGAGGCGCTATCGAGAACTGAGGAGAACTGAAGAGAGAGAGAGGGGAGTTGTGTGTGTGCGCTTTGTGCGTGGTGAAGAATCTAATTCTTCGCCGCCTCGCGCTGTCTTGCTCAATTTCTCATGCGTTTTCTATCTGTTTACCCTCATTATATTGCATGCTTGTCAGCTTAACTTAGTTCTATTTTAGCGTCTCGGAGTCTTGAATGTACTATTCACGAAGGTGGCACGTGCTGTTCATTGATAAATTAGCTCAAAACGCTCTTCAGGGTTTCAAAGGCGGAGCGGAGCTCAATCGTTCCATCTTTGAGCATTTGTGAAGGAGGAATCTCAGCCACGATCTCAGTGAATTATCGATCATGGGTCAGTTAAAATTAAAACAGATGTGAACATGAAAAGTCATATTTATATGCTAAAACTGTTCGTTGTAATCGATTCTCTTTCAGTAGACGTTCCTCGAAATTTCCGTTTGCTGGAAGAGCTTGAGGATGGCCAGAAGGTTCGTTTCCCTTGTGGTCTCTTTCTTCTCTGAATTTCAATCAAGATCGAACAAGACGCATGGCATGTGCTCTTTTTACTCTTTTTGGGTGTTTCAAACATCTTTCTAATCATACATTTCCTCAGGGAAAGGGAGACGGAAACATCTCATGGGGTCTCGAGGACGACTCTGATATGACTCTCACTAGATGGACTGGAACAATTATCGGCCCTCCTCGGGTATGAGCCATTAAACTACATCGCGTTAAATATGGATACTTTATGAGTATTTGTTTATTATTCTACTGTCAAACCACGGGATATTATTTCTATGTTTAATTATCAATAATCGCCCCTAAATATTGTTCGAGTTGACAACATATGTTTCCATCTTTCTCACGCGCCAAATGCATTTACCATGGCAACCGTTTGGGAAGTTGTCAAACACGAAGAATTCGAAAACGAACGGATTAGGAGGATTGATTATTCAAATGGAAATATTGCAGACGCCATTCGATTCTCGCATTTACAACCTCGCCATCGAATGCGGCCCCAACTATCCCAGAGTGAGTCACTTACATTTTTGTTGTTTTTAATTGAATTTTCATTAAAAGTGAGCCTTTCATCCAGATTTTAATATTTACCCTAAACTGATTGCAAGCATCTCAGACACGGATATGAACATCTTAACAATTGCCTAAGGAATGTAGTCTACTTCTTAGGGTAATTGAATGCATGGTAATTTTTTTATGTCAGTAAAATCTCACTGCGCAGGAACCACCGACTGTTCGCTTCACGACCAAGATCCACATGAACGGAGTCAATCAGACTAACGGAGTGGTCAGTTCTCTCCTCTTTTATTAATCCATACGACGGCGTATAAGGAAGTGCGTCTTTCAGATCGATAAGCGTATTCTGTCGACTCTTCGCTCGTGGAATGTCTCCTACCTCATCAAAACGGTGCTCGAGGACATCAGAAAGAACTTGATGACTGCGAAGGAGAACATGAAGCTGCCCCAACCTCCCGAGGGAACCATGTTCTGAAGGTACGGTATCTATCAGGGGGGATTCCATCAGTTAACCTATTGCAGACCCGATGAGCCATCAATGTCTTCCTTCGAATTCTCTTGAGATGCTGTCCTCTTGAGTTTCCCTTCTCCGTTGATATCAACTCATCCACTTGGTCTAGACTCCTTTGTAGTCTATGCTCTTTGGTCTTTGCTGTTGTTTCATCGCCTTGTAGCCATTTCGTCTCTGATAGCTTTCTCTCTACAGGGGCCGTGGTATCTTTCCCTGTCTTTATCCCTTTCTGCTGTTACTCCCTTCCAGATCCCGTGATTTTAGATCCAGAATCGCAGCTTATGTTATCATAAACGTATTCTAAAGGCTATTTCTCATGTTCTAGCTTAAGTTTTGACTACTATTGTTTATTTAATGATTGGTGATTGAATAAAATTGATTAGATTTCAGTGTCAACGGATATACAGAGTAAAGAGGTCGGAGTCCTCATCAGCTACCTGAGAAATATTGACAAATATCATAAATACTGAACTGAGCACAATTCGATAGTGTCTTGTACGAACAGCAGCATAAGCTAAAGTGAATTCATTTGTCTTGGATGAGTTTAGTTCCCTTTTGCATTCATCATCATTCTGAACTCGCTGGTCTAACTGTGACTGGATGCATCCGTTGTCTTGGGTGCTTCCGACGAGAGTGGCTTGACGGCCTTCGGATTAGAAATATTTTGAATTAGGTGCGTGCTAGTGTTCGTCGAGCGGCTCGTGACAGTCTGTTATTAATTATTTTCCTTTTTTTGCGAGGTATGAACGATTTGCGAAATGTTTTCCTAATCATCCGTTCCGTTTTTTTTTTAAATTGTGACTTACTATCCGTGCTCAACTGTTTGATACATGTATTACTCTCTTGCAAACAGTAGATAGTGCAGAAATGTCGTCGACTCCTCCAACAGACGTCGTGGGATCGATGAGTGACGAACCGTCCACTTCCAGACAGGAAGAGGAAGAGAAGGCAGTGGACGAACAAACTCAATTCGGTCAGTTGTAGAGATGACAGCGAATGGAAGTGGAGTATCTGCTCACTAGGCTGTGGTATGGAGGGTGTTCTTGCAGAGTTGCTGCATGTGATCGAGAGATTCCTGGAGGGAGGCCAGTTCGGAAGGGCAGCTGCAGCACTCAGGAGAGAGATCAACGAGAAGAAGGCGAGTCCCCTCACTAACCAACCAAGAAGGGATCATTTGCAGTTGGTTCCATCTCGAATGGACGTCACGGGGACGAACCACGAACGAAACTATCGCCAATTCGTGCGTTTATTCCCGTACTTGGCGAGGAATTGGCAACCTCTTGATTGCAGTTATCTGCCCTTTCCAATCTACCATCAACATCCACAATTACTAACGATACTCTACCGAATATGGTGAGCGATGTTAATGATCAGAAAATATTCCTTCCCTTTCCTTCAATATTATTAGTAGAGACGAATAAAATTTGATTGGGTGAATGGGGAGGTGTGAATGTGTGTATGCAGCTCTCTCGTCTCTCGACCCTCTCCGATCGAGCAGTCGCCCCTCCCATAAAGGGACTCAAACTCAGACTAATCACTAATAAGAGAAGCGCCCTCCACAGAACCAATGGTGAGTTGCTAGTTTCTTTATTCATTCAAAACTGGAAGTTCAGACAAATGCCGGTCAAGGAATTGGTTTTCGCAAATATTTATCTGGCTTTTCCATCTAGATGAATAATCGAAAATGTGATAATATTATCAATGACAGAGGTGCTTCTGCCCATCCGTCGGCCAGATCTCGTCCATGGGAGGAGAGGACAACTCTCTCTCCTCAAGACTAGACACTCACCCATCGAGTACGTCCACTATTCACTTTCTGGCATTCACTTACTTGTCGAAGGGCCATCTCTATACACCGTAGTACGAAACATTCAATTTCCGCATCTAATACTCTGTGTAGCAGGCGTTTTAGAAGGTAGTTAAATAATTGCGTAATAATCTGTGCTGCAGACTGCTGCGTGCTCGTGAGATGGGATCTCGTGTTCCTCCTTCGATGCTACCAGGGGAGAAGTCGTACGAGTTGATGGATCGTCACTTCCGAATCCTCGGCCATCTCGCCAACGTCTTCTGCGTCGCGTTCGATAGGACGGAGAACTACATCATCACGGTATGTGACTCGTGACACTGATAGAAGGCAACGATAATATGTCTGGATGATTGATGAAGGGAAAAGTAAAGTATTACTCTATCAGGGTGCGGACGACAACCTCGTGAAGGTGTGGAATGTGGACAGGGCCTTTCTCAAGTTCACCTACAGGTGAGAAGAGGGAAGGAGGGAGGAGGAG
This sequence comes from Pristionchus mayeri, assembly GCA_036245805.1. Classification (NCBI taxonomy): domain Eukaryota; kingdom Metazoa; phylum Nematoda; class Chromadorea; order Rhabditida; family Neodiplogasteridae; genus Pristionchus; species Pristionchus mayeri. The sequence continues at coordinate 27,732,205 of BTRK01000005.1, read as the reverse complement.
AGGGATAGGGAGCGATTGCAGGGGTCACTCTGCTGAGATAGCCGACCTCGCCGTCTCTCACTGCAATCAACTGGTCGCCAGTGGAAGTAACGACAAGACTGTTCGGTCAGACTTTGACTCGTCTAATTATTCCCTGACCCGGGAAAGCATACCTTTATATTTAGCCACTTACAGCGGAATAAGTGATAATTTCGATGTAGTTGTGTCTACCTGCTCGACTCTGAATGAGTCCTCATTGTATTGCAGAGTGTGGCGACTTCAGAACGGGGAGACGCTGCAGATTCTCCGTAGACACTCCACTCTCATCACTGCAGTCCGATTCCTGCCCTTCACAGGGAATGGAGTGATGAGATATCTGGTCACGGTCAGTCCACACTCTCATTCCCATACTCATTCAGAGGTTATCTCCTAGGAATGCGATATAATAGTAAAGTGTTTTATTTTTATAAATATAAAAATTTCATAAATATTAATATTGTAGACGGGGAACGATTGCACGGTCAACTTCCACGTCTTCAACCAGGAGACACTCGAATTTCCAGTTTACTCGTGAGATTTTGATGCTTGACGTGGAGACGATCGAAATGGGAGGTGTCTGGCGTAGTAAATGAGTGATATACTTTAGGGCCGCTGTCACCGATGGTCTGGTGTATCATCGATACGAGAGAGATCAACCAGGAGCCAAGATGATATCCATCATCCACAGGTTCATTCCATCCTCCATCTCCCATCTTAATTAGGGAATCTGTCGGGATTGGCACTAATGGTGGTCCTTTGAGTGAGGGAGGACACATCGTTATCATCGGAGAGACTCACGGAGTACTTCGAGTCTACAGAATGATGGAGGGAGGCGCAGTGGAGAAGATGAATGACATCGTCGCACACACTGTAAGACTGCTTACTCAATCCCCCCTCAATGTGCCCTTTGAGGACCGCGTGGATTCGTTGATGTATGCGCATAGCGGGATGAAATTCTGCTCGGGCAGCCGAGATGGAACAGCGAAGGTAAGGAAATAGGGAGGGGATCTATCCATTCCCATCCAATTCAGATCTGGAGATTCGAGTATGGAGAATGGCAGCAGACTCTCCTCTCACTCAGTCCGGTCAGTGATCAGAGATCAACGAGGAGGAGATTATCGATTGATTGCAGGAGGAACTCGTGCGCATCTGTGGTGTCAATGTACTGACGCAGAATCCGAACTCGAAGAACAAGTACAAGGTAAGAGAAAGAGAGGGGTAAAGGAATCAGGAGTGATTAACTTGTGCAGGTGTCGATGGTGTGCTGGACTCTGGACGATTCATTCGTCGTCACGACGGGCAGCGACCACTCATTCCGAGTGTGGAATCCAGCCAATGGTGAGAACCATGAGAAGACCCCCTCTCTCCCACTAGGAATGGATCTGTAGCCGTGGTTGGCATAGGGTGCTAATAGTTGTACTGCTTCTGCCATGTATTCTTATCTCCATTCCTATTCGTGAATGGTACTTGATTGAAGGATCGGAGTTGCGTAAGTTGTCTCTGCACACGGACGACGCCTTCCATCTGGTGGCCCATCCCCTCCATCCTCATCTCATACTCTCTGCTGGACACGATGGACTCGTCGCCGTGAGACTCTATCCATTCGAACCTCCTTAGAGAAAGCTCTTCTTCTCTTTGATTCTTTCCATTCTCATAGTCTCACTTCTCATTGGTCTCTCTCAGATCTGGGACGTGGTTCGTGGATTGGTAGTGCACAAGTGGACGAACACAGTGGAGCAGGGAGAGCAGGCTGCCATCTACGACGTCGCCCTCAGCAGAGATGCCTCCCGATTCGTATTCGTGAGTCACCCCCCCCCCCCTCCCTCCTCACCCCATTGAGAAAAGAGGATTCAGACTGACAACAAGGGCCATCTCTCGCTCTACGGACTGGGAACTCATCGATGGAAGAACTACAGGAACATGCCCAGACAACAGTTCTTCAGCACTGATTACTCGTGAGTTGAGAAGAGAACAGAGAGGATTAGTATCTGATTTTGGCATGCAATGAGTATGGGAATAATGCAATTAGTTGACTGGAGTGAGTGAATAGTGCATTCCTCTTGCAGCCCCATAATGGTGGATGCAGCTGGGTACGCGATGGATGAGCAGACAGGGATGGCCCCCCATCTCATGCCCCCTCCCAAACTGATCAACGTCGAACTGGTGGAGTACGATGCAGCCATCCAGGAGATGGTGGCGGGGAGAGACACGGGAGAGGTGAGAATGCATCTTCCAGAGGAAGGCACTACTTAGTGCACCTTCCCTTTCTGGTTGTCGATTGTATGTGGTTGAGTGCGTGGACGAGGCAGCTCTCCAGTGTCCCTGGCTCACGAGGGATATCGTGTCCAAGCTGACGGTGGAGGAAATGACTGTGAGTCCATGGAACGAAGAATCACTTTCTCTCTTTTTATCGAGTCACACTATAAACACCAATCGGATTTCTGTGAATTCCATCAATGACCCTTGTTTCTAGAATCTCAGTAGTTTAAAGATTGTAACAACGGCATCATTTCTACATCCTGTTGCAGACATGGGCAGAGCGAATGAGCATCCTGGGAAGGAGGGAGAGGGAGGAGTTCAATCGAGAGATGAGCAGACAGAGACCTTCCTCCCTCCTCGCTCCTGATATCATCGTGCCGACCAAGGGGAATGGTGAGTAGAGCGGGAAGGGAAGGGGGCAGTTCAGGAGGAAGGGGAGGGGGGGAGTGCTTCCTTACAGTTCGTGCCTCTCGTCCGACCAACTTCCGTGCAGCATTCGCAGCTGAAAATGCTTTGGCTCAAGTGAGTGCGATCTTTCTTAAATTGATCCCACTGCTGGGATATCTCGTGATATTCTTAGAGTTGTTTAATTTGCCATTCTCTTGTGTACACTGTAATGGCAGGCTCGAAGTCGTGAGAACTACCGTCATCGTGCATCGCAAGCACAGAGATTGGCGATGCTGAGAAGGGATATGTCCATGAGATATCTCGGAGTCGACCCTGCTGAGGCGAATGCCCAAGGTACTCAGGAGGGGACTCTTGCGGCAATGCACGCATCTTCTAGACAATTAGGCTGCCTTTATTTATCCGTTCCCTCTTTCTAGACGCTGCTTTCGCGCCTGCTAACGATTTTGCGATGAATGATGAGGATGAGGAAGAGGAAGTGGAGGAAGAAGAGGATACGAGTGACACGGACTATGAGAGTGATGGAGGAAGAAGAGACAGAGAACGAGAGAGGGAGAGGGAGAGAGATAGAGAAACACAGGTAATGAAGGGAGTAAGAATGGGAGTAGTAATTGAAGATGTTAGATATCATGGCAAGGAACTGCCTCTCGACCTCGAAGAAGAGATGTAGAGAGAGAAGTGGAAGTGGAGGAGGAAGAGGAAGAGAGCAGTCAACAGAGTAGATCAGAGAGAAGGAGGAGAAGGAGAGCCGAGGTTGGCCAATCGAATATTAACTATGCATTCAGTGAAGAAGTATAATAATGGAAAATGAAAATGTTCAGGAGGATGAGTTTGGGAATGATCTCTCAATCGATATGTATGATGGACCATCGACTTCAACGGGACGAAGAAGAGGAAGAAGAGAAGAACTCCAAGAGAGAGAAGAGAGAAGCGAACGATCGAATGGAAGGAGTAGAAAGTGATGGGAATGATATTGTAGACTTCCTCGAATGATTCCATTGAAGGGGAAGAACGAATGATGAGAGACAGGAAGAATCAACTTCTGATGAAGAGATTGGAGTGAAGGATGAACCAGAGGAGACTGAAGTCAGAGTGGAGAGAAGACCGAGGAGTGATAGAGGTAGGAGGGGATGAGGGAATGAGGATATCACTCTCTCTCTCAGATGCATCGAAGAACTCGTTCCCCGAGTGGATGAGAGAAACGAAGAGGAAGAGATTCCCATATGTCGCCCAGGTCACTCATTACTTCCCTTCCCATTCACTCTCCATGTATTCCAATGAATAAGACCTGATGCAGGCTGGAGACCACGTAGTCTATTTTCGACTGGGACACGAAGGATACCTCAAAGCAATCGAGAACTCGAAACTGTACAAACTCGATCCGAAGATGCGTCCCAAGTGAGCAGTAAACTCTACTTTACAGTACATTCTTCTGAAGCATATTCGGATGCAAACAAGTTATAATGGCGTCTTTGAGTGAGAGTATCGGGATGGAGGAGTACGCTGTGGTGGAGGACGTGAGATACGTACTCAAGCCTCATCGACTCACCCAGTTGAAATTGGCACGGACGGACTCAGAAGGGAGGAGGACTGGATTCACGTGGACTGTGAAGTGAGTGGAGAGGGAGAAGGAGTACTGTAGGGAGAGGGAATCGATTGCAGACACCACGACATGGACAATGTACCCGATTTCATCATCCTCAGGGCATTCTTCGAGGAGGGACTGGCGATGAGTGAGTGGAGAACTCCCCCCCCCCCTCCCTTCCCCTCCCCCTCACTCTCCATTCCAGATCTGGACGTGGGCGATGAGATCGATGCAGCGATCGAAGATTTCTGGTGGAAGGGAACTGTCGAGAGTATCAACAAGAACGAAGCAAAGTGAGGAAGTCGTCCAATAGAGCAGGCATCTCCATTAGTATTCCACTGATCATTCGTGTGTACCGTACCCTGGTTGAGTGCTCACTGGCAGTCGGTGGAGGTTCGATGGGCGACGGGGGAGGAAGAGGCTCTCTCGTTGTGGGATGTGAGGAAGAGCAGTGCAGCCATTGTATCGAGTGAGTGGAAGAGGGATGGATGGGAAGATGAGAGGGAGTCTCTGCAGATCAGGCAGTCTCTGAGGAGGAAGTGACCTCGATGGGGAGTGTTCCCTACTGTGAGGGAGATTGGCCAGATGGGGATGAGGGAGAGACGACCAGGAGGAGACTCGCCAATGCACTCACTACACTCACGCAATGCGACACTGTCAAGGTGATATCATTATTTCGTTCAGACAATAGGGTCAGGCTTACTCGACGTTAAGTTCAGGCTTTAAGTAATCTATGTTTGATAATGCACAAATATATTATTTGGTAATTATGACGGAACGATGATAATTGGTGTGCAGGACTTCGCCTCAGCAGTGCCGGTGGAGTTTTTCTCTGACTATCCCTCGATCGTTGCATACTCCACTGATATAGGGACTATCTGCGAGAGGATTGACAATCAGTACTATCGGTGAGTTGGATAACGAGTAACTGGAAAGAATCAAACAAATTGTATGGTGGATGAGAAGCAAAGCAGCTAGTTGTGAGAGTGGTGGCTGTCTCTTACTTCTCTCCCTTTGAGTCGTCTTCGTTCTCTCCTTCACGACGTCCGTCATCTGGCACTCGCAGCAGAGGCCTACAACGAGAGGAGTGCACCCATTGTGAGGAATGCGAAGGTCCTCGTGGAGGCCGTCGTCAGAATAGCCAAGTGAGTTTCCCTTTATAAAGAATAAATGCACTCACCCCGTACGTATTCCATTATTCGAAGCCCTAAAATAAAGAAAGCGAAAGACTGGTGGTTGTTGAGTGATCCCTCGGTGGACGACGTCGTGCCCTTCTTCGACTCCTGCTTCGATCTCCCTGAGAACGAACTGATCGAGTACAAGAGGAGACCCAAGCCAGGCAAGGAATACTACCTCTTCCTTTTACTGCCCCATCTGATCACCTCAAAACAAAGAATTCTATTTTATATTTGCTATTTATGATGGTGTTCAGAAGTGAATTCGGAGATGCTGGAGATTCTTCGTGAGCAAGAGAATGCTCGTGCGAATGAAGCAGGAGGGAGTGGATCATCCCCTCCTGGATGGGTGAGAGACGCCGTCGAGATCATCGAAGATGTGAGTGGAGGGGAGAGGAAGATAGGGGGAAGGGAGAGGAATGAACTCCCCTTGCAGCTGATGCAGCAGCCATTCGCAACCCATTTCATCACGAAGAACGACGACGATGAGGTGAGTGAAGAGGGAAGAGGAAGGGAAGGGGGAGGAGTGATCTACCCGTCTATTGGCAGGAGTTGATCTCGGTGTGGGAGACGTGCGATGACTTGACCACTCTTCGAGATAAAGTGCAAAGTGAGTTGTGGTATACTGTATCTTGGAAGGAAGGGTATTGACAAATGTGATTGAGATTGGGAGATGAGCACTCCGAAGGAGATCGAGTCTGCTGTCCAATTACTAGTCACCACAGCCAAGGACTCGATCGATAACAGGAGGAGTACGGTGAGTCAGTTGATCGATCGATATCCTGTCGTTCCCCTTGTCTACGAGATACGTATTCGTTGCTTTCAGATCTACAAAAACGTGGTGACACTTCTGTCGTACTTCAACAGTCGCTTCAAGTCTGCACTGGCCAAGTTCGAGAAGGCGCAGGTTCGGGAGAGAGGAGAGGGGACTCTGACTACAATCCCCTTGCAGGCATCCGTCCAGATGAACTTGGGAGTGCCTGAGAGACAGATCGAACGGAGTCTCCGAAGACGAATCAGAGATGCGCCCCATCACGCCTACAACACGAGGAGGTAGAAGAGATGGGTCATCGAAGGGAGTTAATCTGCTCCCTCTTGAGAGCGGACCAGACGGCGTTGAGTGCAGTGGCACTAGCAGAAGAGGAGGATCAGCCGACGACGTCGAGGAGTGCAGCCAGACACGAGAGGGGATTCTATAGGACGATGGCCAATGGAGGAGAGAGAGAGGGTGAGGGAGCAGATGCCAGGAGTACTCATAACTCTCTATTGACAGCATCCGAAGAGATGCCAGTTGCCTCGCCCAGTCGAAAGGCCAGAAGAAGCACGAAGAAACCAGTGTTCAAGGGTGAAGAGGTACGGTGAACTAGCAATTGATTATTCGTCTAACCTTTCTTGTCTGTTGAAGGAGGACGTGGAGTCGCAGGTGTCTCGAAGATCGACTAGAAGGAAAGTCAAAGTGGAGACTGAGGATGAAGAGGTGACAAAAAAACGGTAGGATGACGATTATTGATTGGCTGCAGGACGATTTGATGGAGAATCAGATGGTCTCTCCTAGTGAAGAGGAACTGATTGATAATAGAGAAGTTAAAGAAGAGGAGGATGAGGTGAGTGGAGAATCATTTCAGTTATTGTAAGAAACGTGGAGTAATGTGAAAGTGTTGTGGTGTGGTAGGATGAGGAAGAAGAAGAATCGGAGGAGACTGAAGAGGAAGAGGAAGAGTACTCACTTCGCAAGAGGAAGAACAAAAGGAAGAGGAAGGCAGAGAGTACGGAGGATGACGAGAGTGTAGCAGGTGAGGAAGGGGGAGGGGAATGGGAACTAGGCCCATCCCTCATCGCAAGCGTTACCTTATTTCTTCGGGTGATAAGACATTTCGGAAAAATCGTTTGAGAAATGGACATCTCGCAAGAGGACATTTCGGAAAATCCATATCGGAAAATCCACATCGGAAAAGGACATTTCGGAAAATTCCATTTCGGGTAAAGGACATTTCGGAAAAAGATGTTTCGGTAATAATTTTTTCTTTCTTGTTAGCACCATATTTTTATTGGCTCTACTAGATGCTATCTTCTTAATGGGATGGTACAATCACAGGAAATATGTATGCTTGACTTCCCAAGGCGCAAATTCCAGCTCTATCTACGGTCACTCATGTATCACCAAATCGAAAATGCCAATCTATGAGCCTAATTGTTGCATTATTTGAGTTCATCAAGGATTTTCCAACTGCATAAAATATGCGTACAAGATGATTTATCACTTCTAAAAGGGGGCCAGGGTACAAGAAATTTGATCGAGAAGGTGAAAGCCACGAAGGTTGTGAGGATTCGACAGTGCGAGTTTTACTGCCTTATTATGATCCCCGATTTTCTTCGATACGGGCAAACTCATGCGATGGTTACGGTTAATAGCAAACCATATTTTGAGATTCCACATTTATTTTTGTGCTTTGAATGGAATTTGAATTTATAATAGCGGGTTATAAATATTGTATACAGTTGGAAAATCCTTGAAGAATTCAGATAATGCAATAATTAGGCTCATAGATTGGCGTTTTCGAATGGTGATACATGAGCTACTTTAGATAGAGCTGGAATTTGCGCCTTGGGAAGTCAGGCATACATATTTCCTGTGATTGCCATCCCATTAAGAAGTTGGCATCTGGTAGTGCCATTCAAAAAAATGAGATGGTGCTAACAAGAACGGAAATTTGTTACCGAAACATCTTTTTTCCGAAATGTCCTTTTCCCAAATGGATATTTCCTATATGGAATTTTCCGAAATGTCCTTTTTCCCAAATGTGCTTTTCCGAAATGTTATTTTCTCAATCGATTTTTCCGAAATGTCTTATCACCTTTCTTCGCAGTCGGTTGAATTTTTTGGGAGAGGGGAGACAATTGAGAAACGGGCTTGTGAAGTAGTTCTCATCGGGCAGAATTCCTCCGAAATTGATGTTCTATTGCAGCCTCAACGTCGACTGCATCTTCCAGCAGGAGAAGCGAGAGGAGGAGGTGAGGGATTACTGTAGTTGATGGTACTTATCCATCAATTGAAACGGTGGGAGGAGCAGGAGGAAGTGAATATGAGTGACTATCTGAGAGAACTGAGCATAGGCCGTACAGTGAAAAATAAAGTGGTGATTTTAAGATCCCCCTTGGGGTAACTTTTCGCGTAGATTTCGAAAATCGACCTTAGGAATCCGTATCTCTGACCCCTCATTTCGTTTATTTCGCCGTGCCTGGGTGGTCGGTTTTTGAATCTTTTGAATGGCCCAACCAAACCCCCATACATATATAGTATTTCTGAAAGAACCCGACGAGATAAGCATTTTCACTGTTGAAAGTGAAGGGATAGCTCGTTTTTGAAAAAAGTTGTGGCCGTTTGAAATAAAAATTGTCTAAAAATTGCCGCCCTGGAAAATTTTTTGGGGGCTGTAGTTTTTTAATTAGGCTCATTAAAATTGCCATGAAAAAGTACCCCAAGGGCCAACTTTTCATAGAAAAAATCTTTCCCCATTGATGTTTCCTGGTTCTCGCAAAATGCCGTAGTGCAGATTTCCCGATCATTCAAATCAACAACGTTCAACAGCAAAACAAGTAATTCACTCTCATACTGTGCCATTGATGTTTTTATCTTATTTTCAATATATTTTGCACATTTTGAACAGCTGAAATCGTATCTAAGTGAACATCAGGTTGATTGACAGTGTTTCAATTTGATTTGACCCTGTGGTACACTTTGGCCTGTGTTTTGACAACGAAATCTCTACAACCAAAGGTCCTACAGTTAGTAGATCTGAAGTCTAAAGTCTATCTGATAGTTTAATTAATAATAATTTGTGTCGGAACCATTCCTATGCATTCCGTGTTTTTGTTGGTGCGTAATATACGAATTCCCAGTTTCTGCCTCATCAATTCCAACTCGAAGCTGGCTCAAACTTAATTTTTAAGAGCTCTAATGTGAAAATTCGGATTCTACGAGTGAAAATGTACCAGAAAAAATGTTCAAAAGTAAAATGTAAGAAAAAAATTTTTTTTTTCACATTTTTGCCCTTATGTGGGTGAAAATGTCGAAATTAGGGATACATATGAAATCATAATATCTTGGTGTATTTTCACTCGTAGAATCCGAATTTTCACATTAGAGCGCTTAAAAATTAAGTTTGAGCCCGCTTCGAGTAGGAATTGATGTGGCAGAAACACGGAATTCGTAAATTACGCACCACTAGAAACTTGGAATGTATAGGAATGGCTCCGACGCACATTAGTATTAATTATACTATCACATAGACTTTATATTTCAGATCTGTTAACTGTAGGACCTTTGGTTGTAGAGATTTCGTTGCCAAAACACGGGACAAAGTGTACCACAGGGTCAAATCAAATTTAAACACTGTCAATCAACCTGATGTTCACTTAGATACGATTTCAGCTGTTCTAAATGTGCAAAATATATTGTAAATAAGATAAAAACATCAATGGCGCAGTATGAGAGTGAATTACTTGTTTTGCTGTTGAACGTTGTTGATTTGAATTATCGGGAAATCTGCACTACGGCATTTTGCGAGAACCAGGAAACATCAATGGGGGGAAGGTTTTTTCTATGAAAAGTTGGCGCTAGGGGTACTTTTCATGGCAATTTTAATGATCCTAATTTAAAAAACTACAGCCCCCAAAAAATTTTCCAGGGCGACAATTTTTAGACATTTTTTTTATTTCATACGGCCACAACTTTTTTCAAAGACGAGCTATCCCTTCACTTTCAACAGTGAAAATTCTTATCTCGTCGAGTTCTTTCAGAAATACGATATATGTATGGGGTTTGGATGGGCCATTCAAAAGATTCAAAAACCGACCACCCAGGTACGGCGAAATACACGAAATGAGGGCTCAGAGATACGGCTTCCTATGTTCGATTTTCGAACACTACGCGAAAAGTTACCCCAAGGGGGATCTTAAAATCACCACTTTATTTTTCACTGTACGGCTTATAGGTTGAATTGCTCAATTCTCTCAGATAGTCATTCATATAACAGGAAAGTTCGTCGTGTCTCGAGTGGGGAGGAGGAGGCAGAGAAGAGATCGACAAGAGGGCGAACGAGGGGAAGACCTACCAGAGCAGCAGCACATCCATCGAAGCACTCCTATGATGAACGATCGGGTAGGGAAGGAGGGGTGGAGGAGGGGGGAGGGGGGATAGGTGTACACCCCGTGAAGAGTACTATGCTAGTAATGGTGTCTCATCACTTATGAACGGCACTTGTCAATCTGTGACGTTGCATAATAAAAGTGTGTTAAGATGAGGAAGAAGAGGAGCGTGCGACTACATCATTCAGTCAGAGAGGTCGACCAAGGAGAGCGAGGGGATTCCATCCTTGACGAGGATATTAGTATTTACTTGATTGCTGTACAAAATAGAGTTTTAGTTTCTTTCTAATTTCTCTACCACATAATTGTTAATGGCACCGTCCCCCCACATTAATTTATTGCAATTGTCATCCTTTCGCATGTTCGCAAATCGATCATTTTTATATCCCTGCCAACCATATAGAGATTTCCTTTATATTTGTAATAACATTTCTCATATCAATTTACTCGCAAAAGTAGGACCTCAACATTTTCTGCTCAACGGCTAAGTCAGTATCCTAACAGTGAAAATCTCTTTTTTCTATAATACTGAATAAAATGCATGAAACTGCCGAATAGCAAATATCTGCCTGGCAATGTCGAATTGTATTTTTTTGTCTTTAATAAGATAAAAAAGTTGAAATATGTGCATGCGGAACAAAACAATATAAATATAAGATTCACATACATGTATATCAGGTTGGAACAAAAGTTTTGCACAATTTTCAAATTTTTGTTTTCGGCATACCCTGTCCTTTATTTGCAAAATTATATAATTTTGTTTCATGTATTCGTTGAGGGCTTGGATACTCTTTCTATCACACATTTGTATTACCCATATCATTTCATACTGTGGCGGCATTTTACAGTCAAAGTTACTACATTTGAGAACTAAAATACATAATTTTGGGGTCTGCACTCTATGGGCATCGATGATAATACAAATATCAAGGTGTATTTGGAGAGTTTGATGAACAGACATCATACAATAGTATGAAAATGGTTATTACCACAAATGGCGATCCAGAAACTTAGGTAATTTTTAATCTCGCGTCAAAAGGAGCTTGGTCTGAATTAGTTGTCTTCACCGCATATCCGTAGCCGTAAGCCTATCTATCTCAAATGCATGTAAACTTTAAGCACCTTCCATGGTAAGCTCACAATTATTTTCGTGTGGACATGCAATGCTTCTATTTAAAAATGCAATATTGCATACTCAGATACTGATATTAGAGAGTCGAAATTGATGTTTCCATGAATGTCATGTTTCCAGCAAACAAGGAAGCTCAGACTTTACATGGTTAACTGAACAAGCAACTCTTACTCTATCACTTATTGGCTTGGCCGAGACAGGGGATAGCTTCCTTTCGAGGAGATCGACTCGAACTATGTACACAGAATTTCAAAATTTTGGCTTTGATGACCATGATTCAAAATTTCTGAAAATATAAATTTTCTTGGAGTGGAAAAGGGTAGGCTCCAGCATTCCTTTATGTTATAAAGCCCCAAGGTAGTATATGTAAAAGCACTTAAGATCAAGCCTGTATGATTGATTGGCGAGGCAAGAAATGCGATCCATTCAGCAACTTTTCCTCGCGAATATTGGAATTTAATGGCCTGTAAACCTTGCTAAATTGAAGTAACCATTAGATCCTACATAGTTTTAGAGAGATCAACCAACGGGCTTTCCACTCCACTATGTGAGATTATACAATGAGTTTTCCTATCAGAATAGGAGCGCGGCAAACAAATGTCTATGTAACTCGAAAATTTCACATTTAACGAAACCTGATTTTTTTCGCAAACACTCAGAGCAGGATTCGATTCGAAGTAGCGGATATATTGTACAAACAGTCCCTAAATATATGCTATCCGGTTAGATCGGCCCATTTAAAGTGAAGCCTTTTAAGCGATTTCAAACTTCATGGTCGAAATCGTGCAAAACTTTTGTTCCAACCTAATATTTGAGAATTCATGTGCACGCATTCAATTCTACGTTTTCGTGTGGTCCTATTCCAGAAATAAAATACTAATTGCAGATCAGGAAAAGGGGCGCATCAGTTGATCTTTCATGAATAGTTCCCAACACTGGTTCATTCAATCGCCATTCCACGTATTATGTTCCAAGTGGGAAATTCAAACGAAAACATTTGTGGAACAACTTCATCGCAGGAAAAATCGATGTGCATACTTAAGTAAACTCGCATACCTCAATTCTATGATTAGAACATATTAACAAAACGGAAGATACATGTAACAATGTTACGCATAACGTAAATATTAAGAATCAAATGTTATTGAGAAAGCGTACGATAAAGCAATCTTTTAGATAAAGGATTCTCGTTATATTCTATGAGCGAACCTGTAGTATTTGGTGACTAGTACACGTGACTCAACTGGGGAATAATGAATCCCACTGATCTCATTCTCTCCTTCAACATATGAATTTCCTCCTCCAACTTATTCACTTGATCCAAAAGCATATCCTTCCCCATCGAGAGAATTGCCTGCAATTGATCAATGACTACCGTACTCCCCTCTCTTCCCATCACTCACTTCTTCCGCCCTCAACGCCTCGAATCGTGCCTTCTTCTTCTCTCGATCTCTCCTCACACTTTCTCGATTTTGCTCTGCGGGACTCTGCAAGCCAAAAACTTTCAACATCTATCTCATACAAATCGACTAACCAATCCCTTGGGGAAGGGAATCCTCTTGGGGGTTTTCTCATAACTGACCACTAGAAGACACGGATTTATATCCAGTAGAGATGGCTGAAATACTAGATACTTCCTTCAACCTATGCACCAACTGCTTCATTCTAGTCAAAGAGAACTGGAATAGTCCCCCGTATATCTTTATCAATGTGTACCTCGTGTTCAAAAGGAGGTGCGAATCCGAAAGTCGCAGTCATTTTCTCTCTCATTTCTCTGATATCTTCCATCAGTCGGACTTCCGTCAAACGGAGTTCTGCATTTCTCGCGATAAGAGCTTCCTGCAGCGAATATCGATTTGCTCTTCCCTCTATCTACCGTACCTCGTCTATCCTCATCACTTCCAACTCCTGCTTCTTCTTCTCTCGATATCGATTGGCTGCTTCTCGATTGCTCGCTTTTCTCTTGACGTCTGACGCCTCAGATGAACCCTACAATTACTTCATCTACTCAATTCATCGACTATTCAATGCATTTATTCATCTTCAACTTGCGGTGACCAATGGCTACTCTCTAATCATCGCATAACTCACCTGGCTTGCTTCCCTCTTCATTCTTCCATGGAGAGTACTCTGGCTAGCTTCACCCGATTCTTCCTGTCTCGAAGCATTAAGGAGAGTTGCCAGATCGAGAGGAGTCGTCGATGTTATCAATGAGCTCATCTGAATATCACCTTCACTTCACATCACCACATATAAATAATTTACTATGTAATATCTATGTAAATATTAGGATAAACAATACTTCATCATCACAATCACATTTGAGTACACTTACTCCTCTCTCGGGTTGCTCCGTTATGCTGTTCACCATCCTCATTTTGAGATTACCTTGTGATCCTGCAATTACCTCAATCTCAGTTAGAATAAATAGTCAAAAGAGACAAAAGATCAATCAATGTAAATACATGCACACTGACCTCCTATTCCGAATCGAGAGACGAAATCGGGATCAATTGGGTCTTCTTCTTCGATGTCTTCTATCTCTTCCTTCACTCGATCCTCTTCCCCCACTCTGCAATATCAATCGAGTTACTCTTATTAGTTATGTTGCACATTCAATTCGAATGTAATAAGACTAATTTGTTTCATCTTCTCAACTTCCATCTCACTCACCCGTTGGCCATAGTTTCCTCCTCAGAGTGATCTACCAGAGCAGTTTCTTCTTCGTCCATTGGCGACGACCACATCCTCAAGTGAATGATTCCTTCTCTTGATACGCAATGCTTGCCTCTTCGAGATTCAATGTTACATAACAATTGCAAATGCGCTATTTCAGTGGATGATGCAATAATTTCAGAATGTACATTGCAAAATAAAGCAAAAAATAAACTGAATATAAAAGCGAACTTACTTGTTAAGAGGTTCGTGCAATTTAACCTCCGCCATCTTCAATCCTGCAATTCCCAGAGTCAATTGCATTGAATTCAAGCTAGCAACACGATAAAGACAACATGCAAAAAATCGAAGCTCTGAAGAAACTATGGGCGATTCAGAAGTAAGTGAGATGACCTAGGCATGACACCTTTCAAATAATGGTGAATACAGTGTAGACATGCAATAGTGGCATATTAACAGAAGATGTAGACAGAAGAGAGGAATTGAAATGAGAGTGACTCCTCTCTTCTATCCGCAATGACCATCAAGATGTGATTCTCACTCTGATGGTGAAACAAATGAAGGAACAGAAAGAGAGCGAAGAGGAAAAGGAATTGAATTGGCACTGAATGATGCAATATTAAATCACATGAGCGAGTATTGATGATGCAATATCTATGTATGTTTCAATTACAGGAATTCGACTGTTTACCAATAATGATGCAATCTTACAACTATAGCGACATTAGGAAGGAAAATATATTCTAATAAAGGGCGGGAAAGGCAGATTAACGACACAACACTCTTTGCTAGAGATGACGCAATCGATAGTGAGTGAGGAGAGGGGGAGAAAGGAAACGAGAGAGAAGAGGGAGGACAGACAACGAGAGGGAGGAAAGTGAAAGCGTGTTCCCCCCTTATCTTCAACCAGAGTATTCACCTATCCCTTTCACTACTACTGAAAAGTTATGGCATAACTAATGGATATTATTTTGACCTTCTTCTAAGATGATCAATCCTCTTACCTAAGTATTTTTGCGACTTTCAACACGATTTAATTTAGAGGCCTTCAAATATGAAAATTAGACACGTTTATCGATAGCTTATTACATACACGTGAGGTGGTGTTATTGAGGAGTGAATGTTGCAATACTGTACCAATAAGCTTCAACAAGAAGAGGGATTGAAAGCGACTCGACACGGGGAGGAAGGGGGAGGGAAGTAAAGAAAAAACATCTAACTGGAGGTGAGATGCTTCACCATTGCCTTCGTCGTTCTCTCGCTCAATTTGAGGGAGATCAGGCCACTGATTTCCGACTTCGAGAGATCTTTCACGATGATGTCCTGCAACGATCCCATGACTACTGTAGCCTACTAACACAGATGAAAAACCCATGGTCAAACCTACCATAGGATTAATCCTATGGTGGATCCTGAGGTATGGGGTTCGAATCCCAACCTCTACAGTCACCTTTGCCACGCTTCGGGGGAAGTACTCAACAGTAGGCAAAAATTGTACGAGCTTGGCAAAAGTCACCGAAGAGGCCGGGACTCGAACCCACCCCACCATAGGTATGTAAATTACAGCGCCTTAGACCACTAGGTCACGGTTTCCAACAATAGGATGACCATGCTTTTTCATCTCTGCCTACTAACCAATCAAAGCTGAAACTTACGACGAGATCACAGAGATGGTACTTGTCAGCGATGACGAGACGGTCCTCCTAAATAATCATCCATTATGAAGGACATTTATTACACTAATATGTACATCCGAGCAACAATACACATTTGTTCGTGATACGGTATGTGAGTTGTGGTAAGGAATGAGATAAAATGCACACCTTTGAGAGCTTGGATCCATTCTTGAGGAACTGCTCGCACTCATGCAGAACCACATTGAAGAGATACTTGTCAGCCAACTCAATGATGAACTTCACATTATCATCTGCAATTCGTCAATTAACATTCAGGGATGCTCGCATAATTTCAATTCAGTTCGTATATGTAAGTTTCATTCAATGCCAGTTCTACTTTCATTCCGTCCCTCACCCTACACGTCGACGAGTACTATTCCTTCTCTTGTCCCAACATTTTCCGGCTAATGAGAATAGTATAATTGACGAAAAATATACTATTGCCAAAATACAGAGTTATGCACAATCGAATTATTAATTAAAAGTGGACAAAGAAAAAAATGTTACCAGTGATGGGCGCATCCGAGGGGTAAATGATATTGAGGAGCTCGATCACCTCCTCCACCTTCACGTTGTCCAGTCTCACCTAAAAGGAAATAACATTTTTGTCAAATTCCAAATTAGCGAAATACTGAAAAGAGCAAAACATGGTAGATTGATATAACAGACATCCTTAATTTCAGTCCTGATGAGATTGGGAGTGCCCTCGTTCATCTCCTCTTCCTTCTTCGTATTTGCCTTGAAGAAGAGGGAGCGGAAGAAGTGCGAGTGCATTCCCAGCAGCTGCAATATTTTTTTTTATATTTCGAAATATACATTACTATTAAAAATACATGCCTAGTTTTGAATTCGGACTATTCCCAATGCGTAATTCATGGCCCACCTCAGATGAGACCTTGAGGGTCTTGTCGCCGATAATGAGGTTGCAGGAGGAGGTAGGGTGGTCTGCAAGTTCGCCTATTTATAGTAGTTTGACCAAACTTATTTATGCTAAATCTGGAAAAAAAAACAAAATAAATAATAAGTTTCACGGCATTTCCAAAAATATTCATCCCGGACTACCTGAGTAGAAGTCGTGAGGTGCGGGTGTGGGGTTAGCTGTCGATTCACTAGCCATGGTTACTGCAAGACTGGAAAAATAGGAAAATATGGTCAACACAAATGCGAAGGAGTCGAATGCGAGATCGGGGAAGGAGAGAGAGTGGATCTAAATAACTGCGAGATCTATCGCGAGACAACGCGTTGTACACATTTCGAAACGTCGAGACCAATCATCAAAATGACGCCATTATCGATTAATGCGCGTGGCACAGATGCCACGGAACAACATCAACAACAAAAGAATGTTGTGCAAGCAAGACGCGCACAGGAACACTGCTCATGCCAAAAATACTTGCGAAATATTCGCGTCTGGAGATGTGTAATTGTCAAAAAAATGTGGAACGAAATAAAGCAATTACCGTAAGATTAGATGCGTAGTGTTGAAAATAGTTCAATTTTTTTGTAACGGATATAGTATTTATATGCCGGAAACATACACATTACACGATATAGGTCAACATCTTAAAAACAACTTTTATGCTGTAACATACAAACGTAGTTGATGGCCTTAAAGAATTCGAGGTTACTGTAATCGACACACCACATACAATCTTATTTCCATCGGTCAATAATGCTTGAGTGTGAGACCTAAACAATAAATAACTCAATCACCGTATCTAGAATGATCGGATATTCGATCAACATCAATATATTAAGAGAGAAAAGATTTTTGGATAATGTGGCGTGAGGGATACTGAAAAGAGGAGGGGATAGATGCTGAACTACGAAAAGAGATGTTTACATTTGCATGCATAATCAATCAACAACGTACTGTGATTCGTGGATCTATCGGATCACTCACAAACCCACGTTCTATTTAATAGACATTTTTACAATATCGAAAATTTCAGGGAGGAAATATATTAACAAATTTGTAAAACAATTTGGACACGACCAATTAATGAGAGAAGCGAGGGGAAGAGAATATCGAAAGAAGACGATTTGCCACTTCGTTTTCTGATTGGACTATCGGTTGGACCAGTTGACTGATTGCAGAGAAACGAGGGAGGACTTTGAATGGAGAAGTCATCGTTCCATTCGAGAGAGAATGATCGATAGGTCAAAGAGACAACCTACGCAGACATTAGAAAGGGTGCACGAGGAGGAATAAAGGGAAAGAGAATAAGAGGGAACCCAAACCCGAAAGGAGGAAGGAACTCAGTCTATGATCGATCGAATGTGAGGACACGAAGATCGAATGGAGGAATACGGTAGTTGAGGAGAGGAGACATAAAGAATGAGATCATAACAATCATGCGGTTACGGTATTTGACAATTATCGATCACACGATTCACTCAAGGGAGGTCATAATAGCCAGATAGAAACAATCATGAGGGGATTACGGTAACAACCATAGTGTATTGAGTGAATAGATGCTAGCTATGCTCACCCGTTCAATCCACATTAATTTACGCTATTATGGAAAAATTAGAGTGGGACTGGGACAAAAAAAATAGTATGGGGGAGAAGACTGAATGACCGGGCGGACAGGGGTTGACCCACTTGAACTCGGATTACTGTGGTGGACTAGAATAGGTGGTTCGGTTACTTCTTGGAGGCATTCTTCTGCATCTGTGCAGCTGCCAGTTGCTGCATCTGTCGAAGCAGCTGCGGGTTGTTCAAGACGTTCTGTTGACTGAGAGCTGCGAGCTGAAATGAACAATTGATGAATGGAACGATCACTGGAGAGGGACTGAAGTGTGTTTAGAGATGGTGAGGATGAAGAGCAAGTTTCTAACCTGAGCCATTGCCAATGCATTCGCATTCGATGAGTTGCTGGTGCCCGATCGATTCTGAATGAATAAGTAGTCATCATGGGATGATAACCTAACAATGTAGTAAATGTCGACTCACCGCATTGTGCATTGCCTGGGCGAGCATATTCATGGCCATGCTCTGTGCTGCATTGTTGTTGCTGCTGCTAGAAGCTGCAGCAGAGGAGGAGGAGGTCGATGCTGCAAGTATTCAATTATCACGCCCATTCGATAGCATTTCACCCCTGTTTCTAGTCTTCTAGTCTTCAATTATCCCTGCGATACTTTACACAAAAGAAAGATTCGATAGCTCAACAGTCCGTCTCTGCTCACCCTTGGCTGCACTCGAGTTGCTGCTGTTGCTCGCCTGCTGCATCCTGGCCTGCAGTTGCTGCATCTGGTGCATCTGCTGCAGCATGGGGGCGTAGCTCATCTGGAGAGGTCATCCGTCACCCCCCTTCCCCCTCCCTCCTCCCTGACCATGGCAGCAGCCTGTGCCTGTGCCTGATTGCCCATGTTGCCCATCAGTCCACTCATCCCTCCACTCATCATCGCAGCTGCCATCATCGGATTAGCACGAGCAAGTTGAGCCAACTGAGCCAATTGAGTCTGCAAGCAGAGAATGGAGAAACTTCACTTGTCCATCACTACATCCAGTCATTCTCTTCTACAACATCTTCCCGTCCCTTCCTCCTCCCTCTCCTCACCTGTAGTTGTTGTTGGTTTCCTCCAGTGGCAGGTCTCTTCGTCCCACTCGACGAGTTCACCGTCGACGTCGTTTTGCTACCAGAAGGGGTCGATTGAAGCGGAGTCTGAAGAGAATGATGTCATTTCGATACATCTAGCCGAACCCCCTCTACTCCCTCCTACTCAGCAATCTTTCACTAATGCTGGACAAGTCAGGCTAGGACAGACATAGTCAACGGCCGGGAAGCACTAATAAATGTTCGCCCGATAACTTCTATCCAAATGCTAGACATGCCCCCATCTCTTCTCCTTTCAATCACCGCTGGTTTCTGCATCGCAGGGGAGGGCACGGAGGGAGTCGAGGGCTTCGTAGACAGATTCTGCACTGCGGGAGAGGCTGCTGCCGTCGGCTGCAGAGAAGTGAACGGTGAGAGAGACCATCCCATCCCCTCCCCCTCCTAGACTCTCCCCTCACCCTGGCTGCAGCGGCTGCAACTGTCCCACTCTGTCCCTGCAGTTGAGCGAAAACTGAAGCGAGCATCCCGTCCAGTTTCCCGTCTGAGATCTGCTTCTCGAACTCCTGCAAGGACCCATCTCCATCTCTGCCCATCCCTTCCTCCCTTCCTCCCCCCTCCCCTCTCTCTCTCTCCCTCCTCACCTTCTCCTGGAGTGCCACCTTCGCGTAAATCTTCTTCAGCTGCGCGTTACGATCGTGTCTGAAAATGAATTCAATAGAATTCCGAATTAATCTGTTCCTGATCGACCCTCGTCGTGCGTCTATAGCAATATTAAAACGTTCCGACAAAACGGTGAACTTGGGTTGGGAAAGAGAACATTCTCATGTCTCGTCCGTAGCTCATTGGTAAAGGTCCTGGTCTCTATCCCACCTGAAGATGGTTCAGTTCCAGCTTTTGACTTCATTTTTTGCACATTTTTGCTAATATTTTCAATTATTTTTGTCACTTCACAATTTCTGAATGAATCTTCTTTTCGTTCATTATCACAGGAACACAATTGTTTAACAAGTCCAGCTCTAAATGCCGTAAATTCCTCTGTTCCCAGCTGCACCGGATCATCGGATCGGATCCTCTTGGGAAAGGGATCATATGTTCGCTGTTCGTGCTCGGAGCGAGGCTGCACAGTGTGCCCGAGATTCTTGAAATCCTTCTGTTTCTCTTGCGTTTTGCAGAAGCTTCATCAATATTGATTTGTCATTTGTTCTGTGATGTCATTTCTCAGTCTCTGTTGTTAAGTATGCTCATTCTTACCTTGTCAAATAGCGTATAAAGGTTGTTACACGTTTGCAAAAATGTGCAAAAAAATTAAGTCAAAAGCTGGAACTGAACCAGCTTCAGATGGGGTAGAGACCAGGACCTTTACCAATGAGCTACGGACGAGATATGAGAATGCTCTCTTTCCCATCTCAAGTTCACCGTTTCACAGTTAGTTCGATTTGCGTGCGGCCCATGGTAAATATTCGAGGTCGATTTCCGGTTCTTAGGAGGCAAAATGAGGAACTTCTGAATATACCCGAGGGTTTCCCTAGGGAGTAGGAATTCATCCCCGTCGACCGATTTTTGGTTGAACGACATCGACTTATGAGGTTCCCTATTAAGCCGCTAAATACGGTCCCTTGCCCGTCGACAATTGAAAAATCGGACCGCCTAACTCCTAGACCCGCAATTTCCTGATTTCCTGAGGCAGGGTCAATTTAGACACGTTTGAACGATTTCCGTTCGAGAAAAATTAGGCGGATTAAGTTTTCTAATGCCGACGAATAAGGGGCCGTGCGCTAAATCGCTGAGCCAACCTTTAGTAATTTAATTATTATAGTCTTAAAAGTGTTTTTAATTTAAATTCTTGCGTTTAATCATCACCACATGTCAGGCCATAGGGATTCAAGGACATATGCGGCATGGGAAATATTAGGAAATAACTTTCAAATTTTTCGTTCCGCTTGTTTAGTCGCGTACTCGGCATGGTGTAGGACATATTTTTCTAATCTTATATTACCGTACCTCAGTTTCTTCTTCTGCGCCTGTCGCAGGCACCCCTCGCAGTACAGATGCAGGTCGTCCTCCTTCGTGCCTGAACAATTCGCGTTTTACACTTTGCATTTCTTCAGCGGCCTTTCTGAAAGAATCTCCAAGACGAAATGGGAATGTTCACTGCTCACCGATACACTTCCATCCCGTGGCGAAGTCGCAGCCACACTCCTCGCACTCGTACGGACGCTCCGACACGTTCCTGTGCAATAGATAATTTACACCATGCCTTGATTACGGTCTTCAGTCTTCGATAGACGCCCCGATCTACCGTACCTGGTGGCGTTCTTGTCCTTGAGAATGCGGCCTACGACTTGGTCGAGACCGAGCATCGAGAGGAAATCGGGGGTGTTCGGATTGGGAATGAAGAAGAGCTCGTTGGGACAGGCTTTAGGCATCGCAGTCTGCAGAGGGAAAGAAGTTGAAAGGGAGAGGGAGGGATATCACACTCTCGGGGGGGGGGGGGGGATTCTCCAATGCCCCTTCTGGTACGAGGAGTGAAACGGATTTTTTACCACTACGTCCTACAGGATATCTGGACAGGAGGATAGATGGTGTGCTCACCGAAATGAGTTGATTGTCGGCAGTCTTCCTGAATGCATGGCGAGCGGCTGCCAGCTTCTGGGCCGTCGTCTGCAATGGAATCCCTCCCCTTCCACTCCATGCGATCAGATTGATTCCATTCCTATCTCACACACCACGTTATCCAGTCTACTCACTGCTCCTGAACTGGCAGCAGCAGCTGCTGCCATTGCGGCACTCGACGAAGAGGAAGCAGTTGCAGAGGAGACTGTAGGAGTTGACGTCCCTGCAGTGGACAATCTCCCTCCATTGCTAGGATGCCCATTCCACGGAACTGGCTCACTCTAATAATAAAGATGGTGGACAAGACATCAAAAGCTACCCCACTGGTACACTCCTTTTCCCTTCGACTGACCATTGTTGGAGGGAGCAGTTGCTGCAGCAGCTGCAGCAGTGGCTGCACTGGCTGCGGCAGTGGAGGAGGAGGCGGCAGCATTCCTGTTCGACTGCTGGATGAGGGCAGCACTGAGCAGCTGCTGCTGCTCCTTCGTCATCGGCTGGCCACTCTTCTGCTGCTGCTGCATCGCCACTGCAGCCAGCAGCTGAGCTGTGCCCAAGGAACCCATACGAGCCATCATCTGAAGGAAATCCATGAGGGGAGGGGGGGGGGACTCTCCACTCACCTCCTTCTGCTGGGGAGTCATCTGACTCATCGAATTCTGCAGGAGAGTCAGCAACTGAGCCTGCGCTTGAGGGCCACCTCAAGAGTACATTTATTCCATCGTTCTCTCTATTTCTAATACGAAAGCGAGGTTTGTTATCTCATCGAGCAAACACTCCTCCGATGCTTCCCCTTTCCCCTCACGTACTCTTTCCTGAGAGTAGTTGGGCGAATGCAGTCGCTGCTGCATTTCCGGCCAGCCCGCTGTTCTTGGCTGCTGCAGCTGCGCCGGCCACGGGCGGTTTGTAGGCAGCGCCCGTCGAATTGGCAGCCACGTTCGCAGCCAACTTGCGCTGCAGATCGGAGACCTGAGGGGAGGATGAGAGGAGGGAACGAGAGGCCATCGAGGTCAGTCACAAACAAGGAGAGTAATAATGATAATACTAAAAGAAGTAGCAAGTAATGCGATAGAACTGACAGGATTAGGTTTGGGGATCTGGCTGGCCCTCATCTTCTTGATCATCGTGAGCTTCGCCTCCTCGTTACGAAGATCCGCCTCTGCTTGTCTGCAATCAACCACTCTAACAGATTAACTCTCTTCTTCCTGTCTCATCACATATCTATCATCCCTAATGCTACATAATTTGTATTTCTAAGTCGATAACTCCAATTGAACGAGTGGTCTCTACTCACTTGATCATCCTCGTCCTTTCTTCCTTCTGCTCCGTCGTCAATTCCCTCGCCAGCAACTGCAATTATCATCCTTTTACTCGTCTCGAACCCCCTAGTTTCACATCTCATTCTAAGCTCGAATTAGCACTCCTTCCTCTCTACTCTCTTCATCATCTCACCTTATCGTAGCACTTCTTGAGTGTCTCTATCTCCGTCTCGTTGAGGGAGGACAACTCACTTCCCTCGTCCAGCATGTACACTCCCCCGTCCTCCTCCATCTACAAACATCAGAAATCATCCCTTCTCTCTACCCTTCCACCATAACTGCATCCACGAGATCAAATATCACACCTTGATTGAGAATTCGTGGCTGAACTGGTCGAGTGCCTTTCCATTCTCCAGTTTCCTCTTCTTCGCAGCAGATTCTCCATCGATTCCATCCTAAGAATCAATTATCACTTTCTCCCCCTCCATTCCTATCCCAATCCTCTCACCTTCTTCTCGTCTTCTGCTGATTCTTCTTCCGATTCCACGCTCTTCTCTTGCTCCTTCAATAACATATACGTGTAGAGAAATGTTCGTTCCAGCCCACACATTCGCTTCATCTACACCACTTTAGCGCGGTCGACAATTTGAACAAAAAGACGCCGATACAATCTCGCACCTCACCCTACCTTTCAATCCCTCCCATCTCTCTCTCTCTCTCTCTCTCTCTACAATCCCCCTCCCCAATTCCTCCCCTCTTCCTCACTTTCCTCATTCTCCATCTGAATAATTGATGCCCCTTCACTCGCCTCTCTTAGGAACACAAGGGCCGATCGATAGGAGAGAGAGACTCCCCAACCACCGCTTCAATACTCATTCCGAGACACAATAAGGAGCTAATTTACAACGTTAATTACTTAAACCACTCAATCAATAAAGTATTGCAACATTTCCGCACCCAGATACCGTATTACTTTCTCTCTACAATACCCTCACCTCTCGCAAACTTGTGCATCTTTGGTGGCACTGCCAAGACCAGCCTGTTTTTGGGTGCGGCACGAACTGCTCTTGGCAATATTGTCCGGAATGTTTCCATAACCCCACCCAATTTCCGAGTTCAACATGGCCATAATGTACCAGCTTAGACAGCTCATTACCAACAACTGTCCCTGATTCCCCTGACTAACCATCGCTTGGGGCACATCTCCGTCCTTGATCTTCTGCTGTGCTTTGATTGCCGAAGCTCGAGTCGATCGACGGAGGGACGAGGGGGAGATCTGAATGCCCATCGATTCTACTCTACCGTACTCCTTTCTACCGTACCTGTCCTGCCTCGAGACCCTTCTCGGGACTTCCATTGATGGGTGTTCCAGGAGTGGGAGTTCCCTCAGTCGATCCATTGCTGCTCGAAGTGTTCAGACTGATCGGACCGGGTGCAGCTGCAGCTGCTGCAGTCGAAATGCTCTTCGTCGACAGATCGAGACCGTTCATCTGCAATCGATCCATCCTTCAAGGACTACCGTATGCCCGAACCGATACCGTCGTGACGGGACCAACCACAGGGACTCACGATATCGACCAACTCTCTCTCTCCCTCCCCAACTTCCATTCTCCCCTACTGTGAGTTACCCTAGGCAACGGAAGGCTAGTCAATTTGATGAACACATTACGAGACTTCTCTTCTCCTTTCTCTCTATCTCTCCTTCTCCCCCTTAGTAATGCTCCGAATGAATTAATACTACTCGACGTGCCAGACAAAGGAAATCGAGTCTCTTCCTACTCTTCCTACGGGGAACATCAGCAACTTCATCCTCTTGCTCCTCCTTCCTTCATCATCTCTTCCTTTCTCCTCCTCACTCCATTCGTAGTCTCCTTCACCTCCTCCTCCTCCTCTCTCCTCACCTCTTCTTCTCCTGCAGTCGTTGTGTCCATCATCATAGGAGTCGTCGTTCCTCCGTTCAACGTCGCCACTGCCGTTCCGTTCTCCATCGATTGATCGGCTACCGTACTCCTTCGATGTGCGGTCTACACCAAGCTGTGCTGCGAGTGCGACGACGTTTCTCACTCGAGAGAACAGAGAGGGGCGCTCTGCAACACAGAAAGGATGTGCTCTCAGGAGGAAGTGCGAAGGGGGTATACGGGGTGGTTACTGCAGGGGGGGGGGGGAGGTGAAGGGGAGGAGGGCGAAAGCACTAAGGACTCACTACAACCGATGGCTACGGAGGCAAACACAGTGAATGGATGATAGAGAGGAGGGGCGACAATGCTCATAACTCGCTTTACTCGCAGATCAACTCGATTTCCCCGATTTAATTAGTCACATATTGGTACTTGCGCACCTTCGAAAGTGAATTAGTAAGAAGGGATTTAGTAGATTGCCAAAGGGGAAGAGAAAGGGGAGAATCGAATAACAGTCGACCTTGCCTCCCATTCTCATATTTCTTGACTCTCTCATTAAAATTAACCCCTTCATCGTCTCCCACCACGTATTCATCCCAATCGACAGAATAAAGAACACCCAACTAATTTCTGAACGGAGACTTCACACTAACATTTTGGCCTATACGAAATAAATGTTGAAAGTATGGAATCGAAAACTAACATCACTGGACGTTGTTCTCCCCTCAGCTCACTGATTCATCCACTCACTGCTTGCTCCGCCTGAAAAGAAGTAGATCAGAGAGAGATCAATCGATATTCATGCATCGACATACAATCAATGGGACAGATGTACACGTCACTGAAGCTATGATGAATGGTAACTCCTAGAGCAGATTGACTCATTCTCCCATCAGAAGGCAAAGGAGCAACAGGAAAAAAGGAAGAAAAGGAGGGGAACGGGAAGAGAGAGAGAGAGTCGGGTGATCGATTCAAGTGTGAGAGTGTGGTATGGATGAAGGAGAGAGGGGGGAGAGACTACTCCCTCTCTCCCCTCCGAGAGGGAAGGGCAGGCGAAAGAACGAAAAGACACTCATTCTTCCCCCATACACCGGCCTTCTCTCCATCTGTCAGATAGCCCTGTCGAGTGACCTACCGTTCCCCTCCCCACGACGAGCCCCAGCCTTCTCACGCATCCAACTGACCCAACAAACACTCCCCGTTCAGTTACCTCTCGAAACTACTGGTTTTCAATATTTATCGGAAATTGTGATTCGGACGTTCGACATATTTGGAGTCGCAAGTTCTAGAGTGTACAATAATAAAATGATGTCGCCTATATATGATCGTGGTTACATTTGAAAATACGCCTAGAAGTACAGTGATGGTCGTTGTTGTCTACAGTTCGAGAGAGAGAGAGAAAGAGAGTGGATGGGGGAGACAGAGGATAGAAGCAGTCGAGATAGAGCGAATGATGGGAGGGAGGGACTGCAGAGTGGCCAGAGGGTCCACGAGAGATCATGTGAAATGGAGAGAGGAGAGGAAGGGAGGGGAGGGAGGGGTACACACATCTCATAATGGCCGGCTGCTCGGGGCGTCGTCCATGGGCGGGAGGAGCTCCTCCCGCCCTCCTCACTCAACACACGCGTCTCTATGTGCATCACTCCACCCCATCGCACCCCTATGTGTGTGCGTGTGTGTATGTCCCCTTGTGCCTCCCCACACGAGACAGCCTCATCCACTCACTCACTGCAACTACCACTCACTCCCGCGACTCCCCGACCATGAGAGAGAGAACACTGCGAATCGAGAGAAGGAATGCGATAGAGAGAAACGCGAGTGTGGACAACGAGAGAGAGTGCGCGAGTAGGAGAGTGCAGAGAGCGAAAGAAAGCGAGAGAGAGGGCGGAGTCAGGGTTGCCTCATCCCTACGCAATGGGTGAACGGCGACGACGGAATGGGAGGAGTGGAAAAGGAGCTCAATGAGCATATTGACTGTGCGAGAGTGAGGGTAATGGAAGGGAGTGGAAAGAAGAGAGGAGAAGGAGGAAGGGTGGAATCGAGCCAGACAAGTGGACAGAGATAGAGGAGAGAGAGTTACGAATAGCCAAGAATGAATGGAGAGACGAACCACGTATTAGTTGTTAGAGACGATAGAGGGGAGAGGGAGGAGAGAAGAGGGGGAGGGGTAGGTGAATGAGTAGTCAATGAGAAGTGTAGATGAGAGAGGGGAGCGATAGACAAGGACAGGTGAGAGCACCAGAGAAGAGAGAGTCACTGTCGCAGAAGCCAGCTGGCATTGTATCACCCATCCGAGATTAAAGAGACGGAAAGAGACAGAGACGCAGAGGAAAGGGCATCGATCATGGACAATGGAGATACTGTAGCAGCATCAGTCAAGGAATGGGTGGGGAAATCAAGGCATGTGAGAGTGAAAACAAGACATTAGAAGAAAGGGAGGGAGAGCTGTGAAGGAGTAGAAGTTTATTGATGAAATGAGAAGAGAGAGAGGGGGGAATCTTCCCGCTCGAGGGGAAAGGACAGGGCAAAATGATGAGAAGAAGTGAAGAATGAATGAATGAGAGAAGGAAGAGAAGAGAAGAGGAGTCTAATCTATCCAGAGTGCTCTCCTCATTTCCACCTATCACATCCACCCTCAGCAAACGTCTATCTTATCGGACTTCGGATAGAAATACGGTGTACACTTCACATTTCCTCCATGCGGGAATAGTCGAGGTTGTCTTAAATCATTTCTATGTCCTCTTTTCTTCTTTCTCTCTTCTCAATCTCTTCTTCTCCCATCACCACCTTTTCCTCCTTCCGTCTGTCCGACTGTAAACATCCGTTGAACAACTCCATCTTCACATGAAACGGCGTCACTTTCCTTCCGGTCTTCGATCACCGAATAGTACGTGGATGTTTCCCCATCCTGCATCACGCTTAAGTCCACTCCTCTTCAGTTCCTTCACTGCTGATAGCATGCCCACGAGCATTCCCTCATTCACCGCTGGTACAAAGAGGGAGTGGAAGGCTGCTTCTGGCCTTGGTTGTGTCCCTCCCTGTGGGGGAGTGACGATAGAGGGAGGAGAATGGAGAGAGGATGCAGAGACAGCAGATAGAGGAGGAACGGGAGGAAGGAGAGAGTGGACAGGGAGTGGGGGGGAGGGGAGGAGAGAGGAGAAGAGGGAGGATGGTGAGAGGGGAGAGTAGAGAGGGGTAGAGTGAGGGGAGGGAGTATTGCGAGTGGGGAGGGAGAGAGAGGGGGAGAGAGAGGGGAGAGAGTGCCCGCACGGGGCGACGCCCCTTGTCGCGCCTCTATCGCTGTCCGCGACTGCGACGAGAGAAGAGAGAGAGGAGAGGGAAGGGGATTTACTCTGCGTCTCTTACCGTATCCTCCCCCTTCGTCGTGCCACAAACCATTTCTACTTGTTGTCATCCCCTTCCTCCCTATTCTGGGATGTAGAGGCTTCCCTATCGAGAAGGAGTAAGCTATTTCTAGCGTAAAAAATAATTCAGTACTTTATATATCTTTGCTCGAAGGAATGATTCCTTCCCAATCCCTTCGACAAGATGGAGATAGTAGTGGGGGTATCTAACTAATTCCCCATCTCCATTCTACCGTCACAATTCTTCTCAGGAAAGAGCCCACTCCCGACTTCAGAGGATAATTCTCCCCTAGACATTCCCGAATCGCCCCCCCCCCCTCCCCTCCTATCGTAATTTCGCAAGCTTTCCCTGGAGATCACACCATTGCTCCATTCCAACTATCTCACTAAATTCCCCATAATTCAAGCAAATTCGCATTCAAAAGTACTGTAATACTCGATGGAATTGCCTTGATTTGGTGAGAGAACGAAGAGCTATCGAGTCGCTCAACCGGTCTGTTTCCATGTAAAACAGTAAAGAGGGGGGGGGGGGGAGAAAGAGGAAGAAGGAGCTAGGATGAGAGAGAGAGGGATGATCAATCGACACATGCAGAGTTATAAGGGGAAAGGAATGGAAGGGGTCAGCACCTCACCCGTGATCTAGAAAGGGGCAAGAGATCAAAGACCAAAAGAGAGGGCGGCATTCAAGAACATCGAATTGTACTGGAGAAGGGTAGAGGAGATATAGGAGATATCGCTTAGCTTTTGACTCCCTTCCTCCCCCTCCTCTTCCCTTCCTCTTTCCTTCAATCCACCAATGAGTAGTGTTGTCTTGGTCTCAAGATGAGAGAGAAAGGGGGAGCGAATGGGAGGAATTCTGTGGGAAAGTGGATTCAAATGCCAACCAGAAGGGACAATTTATAGTTACACGTCGACAATTCACTGCCTCCCTTCATATGAGTGCGAACCACCAGAATTCGACACTTCATATACCCAAGGTATCTCGGTATATGTGGAATTAAACTTCCCGATGCACAATGCGAATGGGAAATATAATAAATGCTTTTAAAGTAGAAGCAGCACAGACCAGTAGAAAATTTTCAATGTAACCATCATTAGTCTATCGAAGTCACTAGCAATGAGTACTTCGAATTCGAATACAAATCGGAGCGTACAGAGTACGCAAACGATAAGATCGAGAGAGAGAGAAGGGGGGAGGACGATACATTGAAGAAAGCAAAGGGAGAACGAGGAGAGAAGTGATCATTCGATGTTGCCATGGGTGAGGAAGAGACGAGAGAGGGCACGAAATCGAGAGAAACCCGACAGTCAGAGGCGATATCAACGACCTATCTACTTCGTTTCCCCCTTAAATTCCTTGATCACCCACCTCTTAATATTCCTCGCTGCTACCGTAGTTGACAACCGTACCGCTCCGGGAGAGAGAAGGCTGGACTGGTCCTGCAACGATCATCGGATGAATACGGTACCATCTACGACTGGGTGAACGTAGGTGTAAGGAAGGCGAGAGGAGAGGATTGGGAAGACGAGATAGGATGGGAGGGAACGGCGACAGAAGGGAGTGACAGTGGAGGAAGGGCGGAATCAATGGTAGACGCGTCACTTATGGGCATCTTCCCTTTTCAAGTGTATAGAGAAGGAGAGGAGAAGTAGAGGGGAGAAGAAGGAGCAAGAGGGAATGGGGCAGAAATCAACATAAGGGAGATGGATAGATACAGCCCCCCATTCACTTCTACTCCTTTTGCACCTGTCTGGCATTGAGGGGATGAGAGCAGGACTGTTCGACTATCTTGGAGGAGAGGAGGAAGAGGGGTAGATCAGACTCGATCGAAAAACTGCCTTCCTGTTGATATCTATGATAGTCCAGGCCTCACACACAAATGGATTACGGTAGGTGCAACTTGGGTGGTCTTGGATATGAAACGGTATGGTATGTGATATAGTTGGGTGGAGTGAGGAGTGAGGGGAGAGGGGAGACAAGAGGGGTAATCGATGGAAGGCTCTCTCTCTCGCTTCCCTTCACTCGCTATGTGTTCTTGTGTGCAATGGAAGGAGCCAAGGGGGAAGGGGGAGGGGACAATCCCCTCTTCCCCTCCATCTCAACTCTATCATTAACACTATCACATGTGAGTACTCGTTCCACTCCTCGCATCATAAGCTGTACCATAGGAGATTCCGCTACTATTTCAGATTTACACAATTCGCCATGTCTGAGATTGCTATCAAAAAAACGGGTAGAGTTGACTGTAAGATGGGGGGAACGATTGGAGATACGCGGAATGAGCATCACAAATAAACTGAAAGTGGCTAGAGGATTGAACTGCAATCGATGCACACGAGTGTGTGTATGGATGACGAGTAACCAGAGAAGGGAAAGGAAGGGGTGAATGGAATGAGTAATCTAGCGGGAAGGAGGGAATGGGTAGAGGTCATGCCACATAATCCCCCTCTTTCAATCTCTTTATCGCCATACGGTTAGTTCCCACTGACCATTAGGTGACAAAACATCCTTAGATGGGCAATGCCAGCCCTCAGATTGAACGAATCACGAAAAGAAAGGATTAATGCAATCAACTTACTTCGCTCCGATCTGCGTCGAAGCGACGGTTGACAGCGAGAGAGAGAGGAAGTTCGCCGCGCTGAAAGAATATACATAATATGTAGCTCGAAATAGGGACAAGTTGGCTGCCTGCGAGAAAGAGCAAGGATGAAATGAGGAAGAGACAACAGGAGAGTAAGGAAAGAGAAGGTAGGAAGCACAACGAAAGCTTTCTCAGTAGAATGGCGTAAGATGAACTGTACACTTCAATCAGAACTTCACTCATTAGGCTATAAATGTCGCCCTTGAGAACCTGCGATGTTTTCTAGTTTTTTTACACACCTGAGTACAGGGCTAAGCTAACACACGAGAAACAGAAATTACGAATATATCAAATGAATAAAGATTAAAAAACAAGATTTAGACGAAAATCGAAAGTTGAGGTCTGCGGACCAGTCGCTCACAAAATTCTTACAGTACGAAATCGGGATAAGAGACGACTTACGGTATCGACAACTTATCGACCATGCATTTTTCATTTTTCAATTTTTACAATTATTTGTTCCAAACTGTTTGTTCTATTTACCGAGCGGTCTGCAGGCCTGCATCCTTTTTCATTTTGAAGTTTCCTCTTGGGCCTCATTTTCCAGTTACACAGTCATATTGTTAAACCACGCAATATATTTTGTTCACGCGTTAAAAAACGTGCACAAAATATTTTGTTCACGCTTTTAACGTTTTCCCAGCGGTGAATATTCAGTGGTGTTGTCTTTTCAGTCAAAGATCTGTATAGATCGGGAGATTCTCAAGTGTCTGGTTGCCAGCATAGCTCACGCGTAGCTCCCTTCTCCATTCCCCCTCATCCTCCCTATTCTTAATCGATTGTGTTCCTCTCTCACTCTCCTCTTCTCTTGGACTCCCATATGAATGTTGGTTCGCGACTCGAATTATCGAGAGAGTGAGTGAAGGAAGAGAAAAGAGAGCCACTCTCCTCTCTCTTTTCTTCGCTTGCCTAGCGGGGACTTGTAATTGATTCGGCATCAAATGTATACATGTCACACAGCGTTCTGCAGCTTACATCGAGTCAAGCACATTTGTCACATCGAAAAGTCTGTGAAAATGCTCAGCTATCGTTCAGTTTCGCTATAAAATCAAAGTTATGTATAATATATATTTTACTAGCCATAATTACATCTTGCATTGATGAAATAGTTTGTTCAATTTTTAAATTTTCGAAATTTAATTTAAATTTAAAGGAAATATTTTGCCACTTTTCTTTTATCGTACAGTTGTTCCTCCATCCAATTCTCGTAGTAAGAAAATATGCTTCGGAAACCATTCCTATCACTTTTTATTCATTCTAAATTGTTATTACCATTCGACTTAGCTCGTAGAGTGAATAAGGATGCATTTGAGAAGATGGCTGGGCGTGGCGGATCATCGAAAGGCGGCGATCGAAAGCTCACCTTCAAAGAGAAGTCGTCCATCAAATTTGTGGAACAAGATGAGCCCGATTTCATCAAGCAGATGAAGGCTAAGATGGGATTCAGAGCAGCTGCGACTGTAGAAGACAAAGTGAGCGAGTTTCTTCCTTTCATCAAACCATCTATCCTTTCAACACATGCTTCATTATGCTCATTTCGTCCCCAGTATTACCACATATCGTTATTCATTTTTGTGCTATACTCGTCCTCATGAAAAATGCTTTATGGGCACTAATGCAGAAGCCCAGATCGGGGTAACAATAGTGGTGAATGGTATCCGGAGTAGAGCCCAAGCAGGTAAGTCACCTTAGACTGATACCCTTAGACTGCAGAACCCTCAAAGATACCAAGGAGAATTTAAGCATAAATGCTCAAGAATGTCGATTTATAGGGTATTTTTGAGTCCCTGCTGGAATTATGCCTAGCCCTATAAAGCGTCAGTTCACAGCTTCCCACCGC
This sequence comes from Pristionchus mayeri, assembly GCA_036245805.1. Lineage (NCBI taxonomy): Eukaryota > Metazoa > Nematoda > Chromadorea > Rhabditida > Neodiplogasteridae > Pristionchus > Pristionchus mayeri. The sequence goes on along the minus strand of BTRK01000005.1, from coordinate 27,698,957 downwards.
GTGTAGGCTAAACAGTATGACAATACAAACATGTCTAAGGGTTCGGCAGTCTCAAGGTACGACTTACCTGGCTGGGGTCTACTCCTGGCACCACTATTGTTACCCCGATCTGGGCTTCTGCAGTAGTGCCCCTTCGTTAACTCTGCCAGAACCCCACTATGGCTTTCGTTCCGGCGCTCGTCCTTATTCCGGAAAAAAGTAAACACCGCCATGATACGGAACATCAGGCTTAGATTTGCCAGTATCTTATTATCGAAACAAATGGCTCACGACGAAGAATTATCAACCAATTCTGCAGTAATGCTCTATAATTTAAGTTCGATGTGGAGGACGAGGACGAGATTGCAGAGACAGTGGAGGGAGAACTGCTGAGGACGAGGGAGGAGGAGAGACCACAGGTGGGAAGAGGATCTAGATGAAGGAAGTGATCATTACTCTTTCCTTCCAATCAGGATACCAACTTTAGCTTCTAAACTAGTTATCAATGCTTTTGTTTGAGTAACATTCAGAATGTCGAAACGAGATACTACTGTACAAATAATTCTCATTGAAAAATTCTTGCAAAGAAGTGCAGAAGTACTGAAAAAGTTATTTCTAAAATTGTTCATAATGTATCTCAGTATTTCGTTTGTATATTTATTTGTAGTATCTCGTTTCGATCGTTTTGATAGGTATGATTAGAAATATTTCGAAATGAAGTAGCGTATTTTCCAATTGTATTAATCAGGTGGTAATTCTGAATCCGGAGACAGATCTGGGAGACGACGACTTGAGGAAAGCCCTCGATGAACAGCAGAAGAAGGAAGATCGTGAGTTACTCTTTCTCATCTTAAACATCCATCAGCTGGAATAGTCATGCTCAGAGATCCAACTGACAGACCGAAATCAGCTAATTTTAAAAATCCTGTGATATGATAGCTGTCTTTGACTTCTATGGAGAAATTGTATGATCAATGATAGTCGTTATTGCATTAGACTAAATTTCAATGTTCGCAATGAACAAGCTACTGACAGTACTGTAAATTAACTTCCCTTCTTTTCCCCATCTTAACCTTTCCTTGATATTCCTTAGTACCAGCGGTCATCCGTACTGCTCCAAATATACGAATATTTGTTTCCATTGAGAAATACATCTTATTCTCAGACCTCTCTCAACCTTAATGGTTATAGAGAGAGAGTCCACTGTTTTCCTGTAATTCATGATCACCTGTGCATTTGTATGGTCTCGTCGCGCCTCGGAGATTTATACTTTATTAATAACTAGTCCGGCTGCCCCCACGTAGAGTTCGAAAATCGGACCTAGGAAGCCGTATCTCTTAGCCCTCATTTCGTGTGTCGCGTTGAACTTGGGTGGTCGGTTTTTGTAAATCATGAACGGCTTATCCAAAACCCACAAATGAATAGTAATTCTGAAAGATCTCGACGAGATACGCATTTTCACTGTTAGAAGTGAAACGCTAGCTCATCTTGGAAAAAAGTTATCGTCATTTAAATAATCAAATTGGTCGTCATATAAATGTTTCATGCGAGGCGTACTTTTAAGTATGTTCATTAAATTCCTCGTGTAAAGTTACCCCTGGATGCAAATTTTGGCGAAAAAAAAGCCGCGTACGAGGGGTTTCCCAAATATCGGGAAAATGTCCAATTGTTAGGAATTTCAGGTTTTTTGTTTCTATCGTCTCCATTTTCACTATTTTGATGCAGAGTTGACGAAAAAAAAGTTTCAAGATTGGGGAATGTGAAAAATCAACGAAAAATCCGTGTTTGAATCGTTCGAAAAATATCGGTTTTACAATTCTCGATTTTGCTCAAATTTGGACATCTGAAAGTGCATATTTTCGAGTATATGAAGATGCGCATTCTGCATGAAGTAAAGAATACTTCCACGTAAATAAGGAAATGTACATGCAAGCTTTTGTGCGCACTTCTAGGTTCGGGTTTTTCGCATTGAACATTGCAAAAATGGTACTTTCGACCAACATTTTACGATTGAAATCGACTGAAATCAAGTAAATTTGGTTATTTAACACCACAATAGAATTTATAATGCAAAAACAAAGCAGAAAATTCGGCTCATTAGTACGGAAATACGAAATCAATTATTATGACAAATCGACATTTCGAATAAATTGGATAAAAAATATCTTTGAAAGTGGAGGAGCTGTCGAACTTATTTTTATTTATTGTTACTAATCTACTACTCTTATATAGCACACTGCAAAATGAGAAGGTTTTAGAGCGAAATGGCTGAAATTTCAGTGGGTAATCACGGGGAAAATCGAGAATTTGGGTCATTGTTTTTCGGAAATAAGATATCAGCCATTTTTGTTGTTTTGTTTTTGCATTATAAATTGTATTGTGGTTTGAAATCACCAAATTTACTTGATTTCAGTCGATTTCAATCATAAAATGTTGGTCGAAAGTACCATTTTTGCAATGTTCAATGCGAAAAACCCGAACCTAGAAGTGCGCACAAAAGCTTGCATGTACATTTTCTTATTTACGTGGAAGTATTCTTTACTTCATGCGGAAAGCTCATCTTCACATAATCAAAAATATGCACTTTCACATGTCCAAATTTGAGCAAAATCGAGAATTGGAAAACCGATATTTTTCGAACGATTCAAACACGGATTTTTCGTTGATATTTCACATTCCCCAATATTGAAACTTATTTTTTCGTCAACTCTGCATCAAAATAGTGAAAATGGAGACGATAGAAACAAAAAACCTGAAATTCCTAACAATTGAACATTTTCCCGATATTTGGGAAACCCCTCGTACGCGGCTTTTTTTTCGCCAAAATTTGCTTCCACGAGTAACTTTACACGATGAATTTAATGAACATACTTAAAAGTACGCCTTGCATGCAACATTTATATGACGACCAATTTGATTATTTAAATGACGATAACTTTTTTCCAAGATGAGCTAGCGTTTCACTTCTAACAGTGAAAATGCTTATCTCGTCGAGTTCTTTCAGAATTACTATTCATTTGTGGGGTTTGGATAAGCCGTTCATGATTTACAAAAACCGACCACCCAAGTTCAACGCGACACACGAAATGAGGGCTAAGAGATAGGGCTTCCTAGGTCCGATTTTCGAACTCTACGTGAAAAGTAACCCCTAGGGGCATCTTAAAATCATCACTTTATTTTTCGCTGTACGGCCTATGGTCAGTTCTCTCACATAGTCACTCATATAGGTATAGATAACGTTATTATTGTTACGGTAAAATGATTACATCTTTTCCTTGATGGATAGTATCTCTTGATTATAATATCCACGGAAATTGTTCGTTGTTTTTCGATAACTAAATGTAATCGAAAGTGAATGATTGCAGAGAAAAAGATCGAGGAGGGACGAATAACATTCAAGAAGCCGAAGAAGAGAGGAGTCGATGGGAAGGAAGTGGAGGAAGATCCAGCTGAAGAGAAGAAGAGGAAGATTGAGAAGGTACCATCACTCTCTTCCCCTTTCATTCTCAAATTTTGTCATTTATTGGGGTTAAATGATTGATATCAGCTTATTGGCTCCTTTCCCACTGACCTCAGTCGCCGTTTGATCTCTCTCTTATCTCCCCTCACTCCATCCCTCAACCTCCTCATATTTTCCCCCTTCTCTTCATTGTCACTCATTCGAGGTGTTGTCTCGATCTGTTGAAAAGAGCAAAGATCGATTCCTCCCTCGGATGGCGACATATTTGCCGCCCTCAGACAATGAAACACACTTTGGCCAGTCTTATCTCCTGTAAAAACCACTCGTCTCTCCTTTTCTCTCTCCTAAGCTCTCAAAATGATCGTCGTAATCTGAACTGATAGGAAAGAAAAGAGACAAACAATTCGGAAATTGCGATCGCGATAGGAACTTATTTATAGTGTGGATACTAACTTACAATTATTGATTCCTTTTACAGAAAAAAGAAGGTTACTGTAAACTGACCCGACTATCGATCTCTTCAGGCGAAGCAACCCGAGAAAAAAATTGAGCGGAATCTGCTATCGTTTGGTGATGATGAAGAGGAGGACTGAGAGGTGTGATTCGTGCATCCCAACGTGCACCAAGTGCACCATTGACGTCGACCTTTACTATTGTTTTTGTACAGTATACGCGGTTGTGATCGTTGATCTCTCATTCGTTGTAGTTCACAGATAAGTATTTTATGGCCAGTTGACAACTGTTTAACTGTATGATTTCATATCACGATGCATCAGATCACTGTTTTTTTATATTGGAATGTTTCAGTTTGTGAATAAATGGAGTAGTTGAGCCCTTCCTCTTCAAATGGGAGGGGGGGGGGTGATATTCGTTGGGTGATCCTCCTCGGAATCTCCTCCTCTTCATTCCTCTTATCGCTGCTTCATCACTCGTCCTCACTCGGTTAGTCTCTCCTCACTGATAGGAGAAGGCCCCCGCCAAACACGGCCATTCATTGGGCGTCCCCTCGTCTGTCCCACTCTCATCCTCTATTATTACCTCCTCTCCAATATGTTCGCTTTGTTCTGCCTCCTTCGTGAATAAGAGTATAGTATGGAATGAGTGAGTATTCGTCACTCTCACCAGAATGGACATCGACATGGATGTTCTCCTCTCTCTCTCGATCATCTTCTCCATTCATCTTTAGTCGTTCTGTTTTTGGCACATGTATAACACACGTATCACGAGTCAGTGGAGGTGTGCGGGAACAATTTTCGAATTTTTTTTTGTTTTGCTTCATATTACGGTGGTGGGATACACTAGAACCAACTTCTCGAAAAATCTAGGCCACAGGTCCCAGAGCCGGCTTTTAGGAATTTTCCGGTTTTGTGTCCGGCCCTACTGTATTTCAGCTCTCAGATGAGCAACAGACATCTCAAAATGTGGCAAACATCTCAAAATGTGCGGAAAAATATTATAAGAAACTTTTATGTTTCGACTTAAGAGATATAACCAAAGATAAAAAGTGTAAGCTCAAAAAAACGGTTTTTGAACAATATAAAAAATTGCAGCATTTTTGGGAGTATGCGTTTCAAGATTTTTTATTGCAGAAAAAGAAAGCTTAAGTCCACATACGAATAAGAAAAATATAGGAAGGGTGACTTGAGGGTGGATTACGTTCACAGTAATCCGACGAATGTGGGCATGTGGGAGTTCGCCAAGTGAAACTTGACAATATCTTCCAGTCTTTAACGAAACCGAATCCATTGAAACGGATTTTTCACATTTCATGACAAGTGGAGTTTGATAGCGTAGAGAACTCCATAGCTTAGCTCATTCTGAAAAATCGACTTTTCCCACCTCTAAATTTAGCAATTTTGCGTCGTGATAAGTCCATTTATTCAAACCTGATCTTGCTGAATTACTGTTAACTTTGCAGTGGGTACTGTCATTAATAAAATATTCACTCCTAGCGATCAGCCTGCAAACATATGCTTGAGATATTTTTCCACGAAAACGTCAGATCAGTGATGTCGAACTTGCACATGTCTCGATTTGGAAAGGTACATTGTCAGTATTGAACAGGTTTGCCACATTCGCCCACATTCGTCGGATTACTGTGAACGTAATCCACCCTCAAGTCACCCTTCCTATATTTTTCTTATACGTATGTGTACTTAAGCTTTCTTTTTCTGCAATAAAAAATCTTGAAACGCATACTCCCAAAAATGCTGCAATTTTTTATATTGTTCAAAAACCGGTTTTTTGAGCTTACACTTTTTATCTTTGGTTATATCTCTTAAGTCGAAACATAAAAGTTTCTTATAATATTTTTCCGCACATTTTGAGATGTTTGCCACATTTTGAGATGTCTGTTGCTCATCTGAGAGCTGAAATACAGTAGGGCCGGACACAAAACCGGAAAATTCCTAAAAGCCGGCTCTGGGACCTGTGGCCTAGATTTTTCGAGAAATTGGTTCTAGTGTATCCTACCACCGTAATAAGAAGCAAAACAGAAAATAAAATTCGAAAATTGTTCCCATGCGATGGTGTTTTCCCCCACTGACTCATGATACCCGTGATAATACCGAAAAAGAGCGGGACTCTCTTGATATTGTTAGTGATCTCCACCCCATTTTGATGTTCCTTCTCCTCCCCTCACGTCACTCTATTCCATTGTCCCCCTTGGGGTGTTGACTACTCGAGAGAGGAGATCAGTCTCGCTAGATTACTCCCTTCTAGAGGAATGGAGAGTGATCTCACTCTGTTGCAATCCCCCAATCAACTCCATCCTCTCTCTATCTCCTTCAGATGGCTGCTACGACCGAGACATTCCGAATCATCGAGACTGCCGTATTCCGACACCACACCAACTACTCCCTCACGAGACGAAGGCATACTGTAAGTGACGCAGAACGATTTCTGATCTCCTCATCTCTCCTCTTCCTTGTTTGGATGTTTCGTATAGCGGAGAGGGAGTGGGAAGGGGAAGCTGATTCGATCTCTCCAATCATCTTCCCCTTTGTGCCCTTCATAACTGTTTGCTGAAACCCAGTCATTTCCTCGTTTCATATCATTCTCTATTTTCTCTCATTCTCGACCCCATTCTTCTTTCTCGAGAGTTCTCAACCTCATCTCGTAAATCTTCTCTGTTCTTCATCCACAAAAACCGAATGTGAGACTAAGCTCCATCTTTTTCTTCATTTCCTCCTCCGATTCTCGTGACGGCGTTTCTTTTGAATAAAAGTAGAGCGAAGAAGGGAAAGAAGAGAATCGCCTTCTGTTTTATGTACTGTCCAAACGCGAAGAAAGTCAGAAATCTAACTTTCGAAGTTTGAGTACTTGATCTCTCTGAATGGACACGTGTCTATTGCAATGGATGTGTTCCCTACTGGGGAAGAGTACACACTGCGACAAGGAGTAGTTGAAAGGGCGTGGGAGTGACTGCAAAGGAGGAGCCATCTCTCCCATTCCTTCTCTGCAGTCCATCTCTATTTTAGGTGCTGTTCAAACAGTTGGCCGTTCCTTCTCTCCCATAGGAAGAACCTCTTCCATCTTGCAGTGTATGGATAATTCCAGCTCGTTTCCTAGTTGGTTTTGCCCTATGTTCCCTCCGTTTCCATCCTCTCTCCAACCACTAATCTGTTGACTATTATTCCCCTTCGCATGATCTTCCGATCGTCGACATGTTGCCTTCTCCCTCTCTCTGTCCTCACTCCGATCTCAATTCGAACTCCCTTGCAACGAGAAATCACATGAGTTTAGTCGCCTCTCAATCAACAAAAACGAGCGTTCTTTATTATTCAACTCGTGACTTATTCATCCCTGACCATTCTACATGACCAAATTAGTGCCAAAAGCTTCGAACCTCGTGATTGCTCTCCCCCCAGGGAGTGTCAGTTATGAATGTGTTCCCCGGGTTCTCGAAGGGTGCATTTCTTCCAGTCTATTTCCTCCTCATCTTCTATGAATACTTCCTGAATGAGTGTCCTCTCTATCAATTCATCTCATCTCTCCTCTTATCCCTCTCTCAGTCTCAGTTCTATCCTCTCTTACTCATCTTCTTCCTCTCCTTCGGTATCTCCTTTCACTACGTGACTTCTCTCTTTTCAGCATGAGTCATTCTCATTGTCACTTTAGCCAAGTGAATCGACAGGTGGCTTCTCTTCTTCTCTTCTTCTCTTCTTCTCATCTTCTCTTCTCTTCGCTTATCTTTCCTTTTCCTTGCCCTCAAGCCTAGAGATCACTTGGTTGTTTGATCAGCCACAATCAAGTGTACTACACGCCATTCCTAGGATATTCACTCATCAAACTTTCCAACTTTTCACGCTGGTGAATTTCGCTGCCATGGCTTCCAAATGATAGAGACACTCGTTATAATATGGACTGTATCTCGTTTAAGGAGAATCACTTGCTCTATCTTCCTTAGATCAATTGCATCCCAATTGAGATTGCCACGCTGGAGAGGGTATTCCCCCATCTCTTCACCTTCGAAACAGCTGATTTTCCTAGAGCCTCCTCCTCCTCCTCCTCCTCCCTCCCTTCCCCTCCCCTCCCCCTTTCTGCCCTTTCCCTTTGCCTTTATTCTCTCACGATCTCACTACGTCATCGATCCTGGGTCGAGCAGATTTCCAGAACGAAATCAACACGGATTTCGACCTGATCCGGCTGTCAAATCCTCCTGTTGCCCCCCCCCCAGAGAAATGAATGAGGAAATAATTTCATCCATCAGACATCAATCCTGAAGAGGAGGGAATGGTTCTTAAATAGTCGGAAGATGAAATCATCCTCATCGAAGATCAGGAGTGAATCGGAACAGCGATCACTGTAAAATACCGTGACTATTTTAGATTAAAGTGATTAGGGCAGTTCTTATCAAATACTGTAGATGAATGGAAGGGCAGAAGGATCTCCGCCACGCCTGGATACGTATAAGATGCCCTAAGGGCAATTCCATTCTGTTATGAGAAGACCAAAGATCACTCGCTTCTTGCTACCATATGCAGTATGGATGGAAAAATGGATGACCATCGTTGTTGTGCATGCCTCCGTTTTGCCTCGTGCTGCTTCTTCTCCTTCTTCTCTCTCTCTTTGCATCTTCAGCAAGGGAAGGAGTGGAAAGCAGCCATTGACAATCGGAGAGAGTGGAAATAACTCCCTTCGGGCTTCTCTCTACTTATTCTCATTTACGTCTCTATTTTCGTCTTTGCTCAGTCTCGACTTCATGCTAACAAGTGGAGGACACGGAGAGGGGGGGGGAGAGAGAGAGAGAGGGAGGATCTCCCGATCTCAATGAGTAACTCGATCTCCGATGCTTCCTTGCCCCCTCGCTAAGCTACTAGTATAATACCGCTCTTTAAACTATCGTATCAGATGTCACGGTGGAGCGTGCGTTTAGGAAAAACACTCCCCTTGTCAACTTATGTATGGCCTACCTCAATGAAGCCTACCCGAACCCTCTGAACCAATTGACTAAGTCGGATCATCTGGAACTAAGTAGGAAGAAAAATAGTTTTAGTTGACCGAGCTCTGATTAGTTGAATGGATTGGGTACGAATTCCGTCCATTAGAAGGACGCAGATCGTTGGTTCTCTTCTCTTCTCTCGAGAAGCCTCTCCCTCTCTCTCTATTTTGATTCACTTCGCCTCTCTTTCAATCAACATCCACTCCACGAGCAATTATATGAATATGGATATATTCTGTTTTCCGTTTTCGTCTTACCAAGCTGTCCTCTCTGCTTATTCTTGCAAGGGAGACTCCCATCGGTCTTAATTGTTTTCCATTCCGAGCCAACCTTGCATCCTTCACCCATTCCATCTGGACTGAAGGGGAGGCGATCATTACTTCTCTTCTCTTTCAGTGCATTCGAAAGCAGTCCAAACATATGCCTCTCCTCACTCGGGTTTCCATCTATTAGTCATGGCCGAGGTTCGAGTTTCCCTGAGTGAGGAGTGATCATTGTGCTGGCTGATTATTCTACTCTAAATCATTGGCCATCTCGCGACCTTTGGAAAGTGACTCTGTGCATGGAAACCGTTCGGATTATGCGTGGATGACAATCTCCTCTCTCTGGGAACTCCTCTCGATTCTCCTCTCTACTCATCACTCTCATCATTCCTCATTCCTCCACTCTTCCTCTCTCTAGACACACGGAGTCTCTATTTTCGAGTGAGATTCAGCTGTTACAACTGGAGTGAAGGAGTGCAGAGAATGCTAGTGGCATCATGTGTCTTCTCTCTCTCTCTCTCTCTTTGTTGTTGTTATTCTGAATCTCTTGACTCCGTTCCTCTCCACTCATTGGCTCATTCACCCTTCGTTCGACGAATCCCTCGCATATTTCCTAGAAATCATTTGATGGATTCATCTCATGCCTCTTACCACGTGGTCTGTTGTGACCATCCACAGTTTACAGTTTGGATTCGTGAATCGATTAGGGAGACTGCTTCGAAGGCTAAAAATATCTCCCCTTCCTTCCTCTCCCTCTCTTGTCTTCCCTATCAGTCGATTGGTCTTATCACTTCGCAACCTCTTGTTCCCTCCACTCTTTGATGAGCGAGATTTCGACCTCAGTTCGATAGATCACTACATACCGTAATCATCACGTTTTCCATTCGAGACTCCAACTCAATCGTTCCTCGATAGTAAGTTCCTTCAATCTACTAGTGGATACGTGTTTCCAAACGATGAATCTACAGTATCTCATTCTTTCTGTTTTCATAACCAATTTTCTCATCGTGTTGTGAATACATGCACTTTTTGTTAATTAGCAGTTGTTTTGATTCGTAGCATTTGAGAAAAGAAGTTCCCTTCGTACTATACTTCTGTAATTCGCGGCCTATAGGGAGGATGAGAAGTGAGGGAAGGGAAGGTCGTGAGTTCCATAATCGGGAGAATGAGATTCCTTCTCTCCATACCTCATCGACTCTTCTTTCTCTCCATTCTTCTTTTTCTTTCGTTCCTCTCTTACTGTTTATCACAATACATCCATTCCTTCCTCATTCTCTTCCCCATTTGATCTCTCATCTCTCCATTTCCGTCCCCACTTATTCACTTCGTTTCAATTCCGTTGAAATGTGTGCAGACAGATTCGCGTGATTCAGTGTCACATCTGAGTGTTGGGACAAAGTCCACGTTCTTCTCCCCCAGTCTCGCTTTTTCTCCTCTCTGACCACAACAATCCCCCCCTCTCCCGGACTATTTTCCCCTTCCATCCTTCCCCTCTCGTCTTCCAGAACGAAGCTTCCAGTCCATCCGCAAGAGTACACGCACAACTCCCAATAAGTACAATGGTGGTTCTCTGAGTGGATCCATTCTTCTCTTATCTCTCTTCGTCCTTCCTTCCCGATGGAGTAGCTGGTAGAGCATAGACGATGTTATGTCTCCTCCCTCGTCCTTTCCTCTCCATTGCTCCTTGAACTGTAAACAATGGCATCGACCGTCCCTTCGATCATTCGTGTTTCCAAGTCAGCAGAGGCTCAGAAACCCCTGGTCATTGAGATTCTTCTCTTTCTTCCCTCTTTTCACTCACTTCCATATTCACTTCCCTTCCCTTCCCCACTAATAGAACTGCGATGAATAAAGGAGTTGGAAAGAGAGCCTTCACTCTGATCTACCACTTACGCAGAGGGGAGTCCATAGGGGAAGTCCATTCCATTGTCATGATCCTCCTCTTCTCCATTTCCTTCTAGGTGCTTTTCCTCCTCGTGACATCTCCTTCGTCCTCACTCTCCTTCTCCTCTCTTCTTTTCTCTTCACCCCCAGGCTCTAAAGTTCAACTGATCGTTCTCTCTTCTTCTCTTCTCTCCACCCATTTTTCCTCATCTCTTCTCGTCTCCTTCATGCCTCTCTTTTCATTACACCACAACTAGTCCTCCTCCCCTCTTCTCTCAACACCCTCGCCCTCTCATTCACCTTCCTCTTCTTATCCCCTCAATCCTCTGATATCAGTTCAGATAAGCGATGACATCGCGGGGTGAAGCTGATCAGACTTCTTCTCTATCCTATTTTTGTTTTCCCTTCTGCGATCTCCTTGACTCCACCTCTCACTCGTGTCTTCCCTTCTCCTTCGGTCATTTTCTCATCTACATCCACTGCCCTCCCTCCTCTCTCCTCTCACCTCCCTCCTCCCTCCCTTCCTCCCATTCATAGGCTAATGTTGCTGTCTGTTTACATGCTCAGTGCAATGGTCATCAGCGCCTTGTGACTTTGGTGTCTTTGTTCTTTCCTCTCTTACTCACTCTCTTATTACAATTGTCGAGTATAATTGGACAGCGAGTCCGTGGATCTCTCCACGTGGGAGGAAGAGGTCTCTGGAGGGGAGAGAAGGGTTCTTTCTCCTCTCCGGCACAAAGAACCCTTCAGTGACCAATCTGAACCCCTTTAGTTTCCCTCATGTTTCACACAAAGAGGTTCACTCTCTGGCTGATTCTTCCCTCGGGGACACACGTGTCTTCTCCCTCTCCCTTCCAATGGCTCTTCTTCCCCTCTCTTCTCCATTCCATTGACCATTCCGTGACTCAATCATTCACTACGGGACTCATCAGGGGAATCTCGTCAACATCAGACGTAGATAATCTAATAGAGGTGATCTTCCATTATAAGCCATCGGAGTGATCAGAGAGCAAGTTCTTCTCTCTCTCTCTCTTTCTCTCTCTCTCTCTCTATAATTAGTCTCTCTGCTCATTCTCTCACTTCCGTTCGCAATCTCTATTGAGTGTCTTCCAATTGGAATGATGTGGATCTCTAGTGATCTCCTTAGTGCATTCCCTCCCCTCTGCACAAAAGGTGACGATTAGGAGTGATCTGCATTCGACATATTCGGACTACTGACTGCTTTTGATGTTTACACGCTTCGTCTCGTACAGATTCCCCTGTGATCTCTCGCTCCTCCCTCCTCCTCCCTCCTCTTCTCACTGAGACAGTGTCTCCCTCTCCTTCACATGGAAACTCTCCTTCTTCTTCTCTTGTTTATTTGACTTCTCTCTCTTCTCTCGTAACTCGTTTTCTCTCACTCATCGTTCTCCTTCCACGGGAGGTCATCCCTCTCTCTTCCGGTGGCTATCGACTCCCTTTCAGATGCACACTCTGACGACGTCATCGACACGAGAGTCTCCCTTGCACGTCGTGGCCACGACTTCCGATGATGATGGACTCGTCGGATTCCAATACGTGTGGCCCGTGAGAGTTCACAAGAGGTCAGTCCTTCCTCTCTTCATCCTCACTACCGTAGTCTATCGGAAGAGAAGGGTAGGTCAAGGGATGGTCACACATCAACGCACTCTCTTCCTCGTTAAAGTTGCATAATCCGAGCATGGGACACTTTCAAAGGTGGTGTTATCGAGTGTATTGTTAGGAGGGAAGGGGCAACTTGTCACTGTGCGAATACTAGTTGCGAGATAGAAAGTTCACGACTGAACTCTGCCCATCTTCACTCTTTCGACGTCATTCCACACACGTTTTTGCGGTGCTTAAGGAGTTCGATCGACCAGTTGATCTTAGCTGATCTTCCTACGTAGGAAATGATACAGTGAGTGCACACTCAACCCTCCCTACTCGGCAAGGAAGAGGAGGGATCATTCTAGAGAGAGAGAGACCAAAGACCATTCTCGTGCCCTATGATCCTCTCCATTCATCACATTCCATCCACAGAGAGACACGGGAGATTGATTGGAGTCCCGAAGTGAAAACGAAAGCAGCTGTGCTAGAATGGAGCAATGTGAGAAGAAGATTCTGCACGAGTTGTTGACTGATTCCACTCTGATCTGGAGAAAGATTACCAGAAACCAAAGCACGGAGAAGCTGGTTAAGAATCACTGAATCTCGTTGAAAAGAACGCCAGGAGTATCTTCATCCTCTCTGTAATTGAGTAGTGTGCAGTGTGGACTGCGATGCAACGATTGTTATGTCATGTGATATCTACGAGAGTTCGCAAAGGGAGAAAACGGGGAAGGAGTTGATCGAGAAAGTGATTAAGAGAGAATAAGAGCGAGAAGGGGCTAGACGTCATCGCACCACAAAAGATCACCAGACAACTCCCCTCCATTCACCCAGAGACCTTCCTTCTGCCCCTCCATTCCCCCAGAGACCTTCCTTCTGCCCCTTCTATTATACTTTCTGGTTGCGTGTGATGGTGGTCAAACAGAAATAGCTCCTCTCTCTCTTCTATCACTACTCTTCGTGCTATCAGACAGTGCGTCTCCTGTTGTTCAATTCCCTCCTTATCTCCTTCTTCCTTCGTCGATCGATGGAGTGATGCCTTCGACTGCACTGAGGGCACACGAGACAGGGGGAACAACAGGGGGAGATCTACCCTCTGGCACACTACGAGTACTCCACAGGTGGTCACGAGATAGAGGAGGAGGGCGATCCAGCAGAGAAGATGAGGAAGAGTATCCACTGACAAGTGCAGATATGACGAGTTTGATAAGAAGGAGAGGGCAATGCGACGGGAAACGTGGGAGGGACTCACTCAATGATGAATGGAGTGTACAAAGTAGTCACTTGGTTCCAAAACGAAAAATCACTGGTGGTAGACTGATTGTGTCCTCTTGCAGACAGATCGACAATGGGGATTCGATGGTACTCAATGTCTCCCCTCCCTTCACCACTGCACTCAATGGAGTAGCATTCACATGGGCACTGCGACTGTGCGATGAGTGCGTAGTGGCTGCACCTGGAGAGAACGGTGAGTAGAGAGAGAGAGGGGGAGAGGGAGGGGGAGGGGGGGAGAAGGAGAGAAGGAAAGGGTGATTCAGGAGCGACTTCACTGCGACAAGTCTTCCTCATGCTGTACTACAAGGAAGGACCCGCACCAGAGATACTCATAGAGAACGTAAAGTGAGCAAAATGATTACCTCCAAGAATCAAAATAGTAACTGTTCATCCTTTCTTCAGAATGACCATCCACGACCATGCGACGGGTCTCGAGTTGCTCTCCTTCCCACTCACTGTCGATTCCACTGATCTGAACAAGGTGAATCTTTGAGTCAGGAATAGATCTCATGTGCCTCTCCTCCCTCCTCATCCTCTCCTCCTGCAGGGAATGGGTTGTCCGATGACTCTGGATGCAGAAGAACAGAACGCCTTCACCACTTTCATCCACACTCAAATCGACAAATTCCTCGAAATCCGATGCGATTTCAAGTGAGTTTCGGATCTGACCCTCTGAGAATACAGTCTCTGTTATTTCGACTAGGAAATGTTATCGAAATAACTCGTTGCCATCTCAGACTACTTTCGTCATCACTCTTAATTCCTAGTAGAAATATCACGAGATTACAGCCCACAAATCTCCTCATCTTGTGGCATATCCTCTCCACCCCTCTCTCCCCTCCCCTCCCTCTCTCTCATGATCCTCCTCGCTAATTGTTTTGTTCTGTATCCGACCCGTGAATCTGCGTTCGATGTGACTCGATCCCTCCCTCCTCACAACAACTTGCAAGTATCACGTGATTCCCCTTGCAGACTCAAATCCTCTCTCTTCAAGCCCCTCTCCTATCTCCCCTCCGTCGACTCCGCCTGCAGGAGTCTACGCATCGAGAAGTAAGGACTCTGACCCACTGAACTCTTCTACAGTACTCTCTGTTCAGGGCGGTCAACCAGTTCATCGAAGATCTCTCCTCAGGCAAGATCATCATTCCCGTGCTGGAGGAGGAAGATGCTAACGACAAGTTTGCCTGCCATCGACGAGCCTTCATGTTCGGATGCGATCACGTATGCGACCCAGCGAGATGCGTGAGATTACTGTTGTCGATTGCAGGTCGAATACGAGTGCTTGCGAGAAGGAAAAGCAGGAGATGAAGATGAGCTACTGAAGCACGTCAGGAGTGTACGTTTCTCACCCTAACGAACTATTATTGAGTTATTGCAATTTGAGTGGATGATATTGATTGCTTCACTCATTCAGACACTCGCTCACAAGTACTTCAACGGAGTTCTCCTGCACGGTGTTCATTACTTCGAGGACTTCGTCTCCCTGGTGGAGGGAGTACTCGAGGCGAAGTTGCCCCCTCTCAAGAGAGAATGCGAACGATTCATCTGCAGAGAGATCATGGCAGTGAGTCACTCCCTCCCTTCCCTCTCGGGGGAGACTCCTCTCCCCTTCCATCCTCCATGAGTGTGTCCCGCTTTCTCTATCTCTGCCTATAGTCAACTTCCTTCCAGGAGACTGCCGATTCCACCTTCATCAAGAAGATGCTGCTGTTGAGTGAGAAGTTCTCTCTCGATCATCTGAAGGTAAGGAGATCTCTCTTTCTCCTTCCTTCCTTCTCTCACTTCAGATGGTAGCTGGTGGAGTCCTGGTCGACAAGATGCTCTGTGATAGTGAGAAACCGATGGAGGAACTGGGAGAAATGAGAGATGAGCTGAAGCAGATCGCCAGTGAGATTTCGACGTGAGTCCACGAGAGATCAAAGATCAATAAAAGATGGTCACTCTTTCTCCTTGCAGATCGTGCGAGAATCTAACGGACGAGTCAGCGGAAGACGAGTTAGTGGGAGCAGTGGTGGATGATCTGCAGACTCTCGCTCAGAGGATGAGGAGAGTCTCTCTCTCTCACTCTCCTTCCATGGGTGAGTCCCCCCCTTCTCCTTCTTCCTAAATGGCAGTCCTTGCAGTGGGTGGTTCCTCGTCGTCTTCCCCTTCCTCCTCAACCTCTGCCACTCCCACCAATTCGGCTGCTCATTCTCCGGCAGCTCTTGATTCTCCTCGTCCCTTCGAACCTTCCTCTCCTTCTTCTTCCCGATTCAAGAGAGTGGAACTAGATGTGGGCTTCTGAATCCTTCTCCCCCTTCTTCCGTGCATGGCTTATCCCCACATCTTCAATGCATCCAGACCACCTTTCTGTCCTATCGCACCATGCACTCTTGGTCACAATTGAAGAGGTGTTCGTCTCCCTCCACTCCACTCTAATCATCTGTCCTCTTTAGAGTCTTGATGACTGGTACGTGTATCCTCCGGCAGTTCCATCGCTGCTCCGGACGCACTAGAGTGCATGCTGATGTAGCTGCTAGATTCACCGCCAGACCGCGACGCACAGTATGCGCCACGCGTCGCGGTTCTGCTGCAAATGACCAAATGTGTACGACGACGGAGCGCACACCTAATTCACCTATCTTTCAATCTTTTTCACCCGTAATAATGTTGTTCTGTGGATATTCCATTACGCGTTTCCGTTTTTTCTGTTCAACACCATTTAACCCTCAATAGACACAGTTAGTCACAATTGTTACGAGTTAGTTCGCCCCCCTCCCTCCCTCTCCTCCTCCATCCCTTATCCATTCACGAGAAAAATACACTAAATCGATGCGTTTCCTGTTATGATCTACTCTCAACCTAGCGTCACCCAAAGAAGTTTTCACTTTGAAAACCAAATGAGACTACGGTAGATGGAATATCGATTAGTAATTCTCCCGATGCTCCCTTATACATAGTTGTACATACTCGTTGCCACTGCTCCACCGGTCGTAGATTAGTTTCTTCCTCGGTTGTCTCATGAGATTCGTTGCTCTCAGTTAGTCTAGCCTTCCTCAACGTATCTTCGTCCCTCCATTCAAACCTCCCCTCCCAGGAAGTCACCCACTTCTACTGTATGTATGTAACAATGGAAGAAATGTATTTTTTATTGTTTTCCTGTCTCTTTGCTCGCTCTCTTCATAATAAAGAACATTCTGAAGAATTGTTTCCTTCACGGGAGAAAGTGAGAGAGAGAGAGCATTCTACAAACTGGAAGAGTTTGCATGATCCTTCTGGTCAGTGCACATTTTGATCGAGTGACGTCATCGAACTCATGGGTTCAACTCATCAATTCAATCCCCTTCTTCCCCTTCAGTGACCTTCATACATAACCTCCTTCTGAAGTCGTTCGTTCTTCGATTGCCCAGACGAACATCTATCTGTCATCGACAGTTCTTCGTGTTGTTCGATAGACAGACCGGAGTCCCTCTTGGGGGGGAGGGGGGGGAGGGGGGGGGAGTACTGTGCATGGAGGGAGTGAGGATGGCAATCGGATTGGATGGTCTTTGCATGGGAATGAGTCCGTAGCTGCCTCCTCTTCCACTCCTCTCCGATGGATTTCTCTGTGACCACCCCCTCTGGAACTGTCTCCTCGTCCATCTCAGCCCCCTTCCCATTCTCCTTCTTTTACACTCGCAAAACAATCATCCATAATTCATTTCTTTCAGCACCACTTTATGTGCTTCTCCTCTGTCATTCTCTCTTTCAATATTGTCCACTGCCCTTCTTATTTGCTCCAATAATGTCAGAATTCCGTCCCCAGGCTCGTTTCATTCCACTGAAAGTCTCTCACTTTCTCACATTTCTTCCTTGGTCTTCATTCTCCTCTCATTTCGATCTCTCATTTCTCACTCGTCCAATTCCAAGCCATCCTCCCATCCACACTCTAATCTACGTCAGCAACAATGGAAGGAAGACAGACTGAGTCTCTTCCATCTCAGTCTCGACTTCCTATTGGGCACTCATCCGTTCCCTTCTACTCACTCCTCGTTTATTGCTCCACTTCCGCTTCCCTTCGAGAGATTTCACTCAATTCTTCTTCACAATCTTCCAAGTTTCCTCTCGATCTCCTCATTTGTTATGCCTTCCTCTATCCATATCATGCATTCATTTTATGTACTCTTGTATAAGGTCTTGATAAAAAAAGGGAAGTGCTCTTCCTTCCTCTTAAATTCACGCGAATCGATCGATATTTGCGTGCGAATCGTTCTTTCTTCTCATCCGTGGAACGAATTAATTCCGGAGTGATAGGAGATGAACCAACAGAAAGGAGAGGAAGGGGGGGGGGAGACGCCTCTCTGTCTCTCTCTTTAGTACTGTGTGGTCGTTGCTTCCCTCACAACAACCTCTGCAGCTCTGGTTTATCTTCTCCCTCCATCTTGTTTACTCCCTTTGAGAACCTTGGTTATCTGTCACTTCCACTCCTTCGAGGGAGTTCCCTTCCCTTCTCCATTCCGATACCTCAGTCCTTTCCCTCGTATTCCGATTACTCTACTATTCGTTCCAAATGGAGTTAGTCCACACTGAATTGAGCCTGATTACACTCTTTCCTATACAGTCTCGTTCTTTCGAGTTTACTCAAAGATATTTGGAGCGTCGGAACGAATAAACATTTATAAAATATGAAGAAGCAAGAGCATTGAGCAGACGTCTTGCCGTGAGAGGAGAAGGGGTCTGCTCATCTTGTCGTCTCCTTGTCTTCTTCCCTCCGATTGCTACTCCTCATCCATTACAGCTGGTCTTATTACTTCCCTCTTCCCCTACTCTTTCCATGTTTCTCTCCACATCCCCATCTCCACTGATCTCACTCGAAAACAAAGCGAGATCCAGCCACATTTACCTCCTCTCTGGATATTTCGAGGGCACAATTACTCGGGATTTTCCCTCCCCACGAGTTAATCATGACCTGATGGAAGGAAGGAATGACGTAGTGAGACCATCCCACTATCTTCCCTCCTCTCATCATAACTCATTGTTTGCTCTTTTTCTCATCTTCGAAGATCGTATACTCGTAGTTCTTTGATTCGCCGCTTGTGAATTGCTCGTGCCTTGGACCTTCTTCGTTCCTCCAGCTCCCCTATGGAAGAACCCCCGCCATCCCCTTCTCTTCTCTCCTTCCGATACACGTGGACTGTACGAGTCAATGAACGACAACTCAGCGACGAAGAATCTGTGAGTACATAGAAGACCAGGAACAAGCCAGAACCCCCCCCCCTCCCGTTCTCCCCCTTGTAATCTTCCCTTTCAGTGCATTCTGCACGTTTCTCCGAAGATCGCCACAGTGCACGACCACGTTTCCTTCCAGTGGAATCTGAGAGTGCATGGAACGAACGGAAAGGTGATCATTAGATCGAAGGAACTCGTCATTTGATGGAGAGCGCAGCGTAATTACCGTTGTTTCTACGTGATCCTGTACCTTTGGATGGAGATGAGAATGGTGTTGATTGGCAAGGCTAGAATGGCGGAATAAGTAAATAGTGGGTAGTGGTGAGAGATGAGCTATATCTTAAATATGTATGAATAGTATGGTTGAGTTTAACTCCGATGACGAGGGGGACGTCGATGAGAATGGAGAGCCTTCTGCTCCCATCAACTACGTCGCCGTCGAGTTGTACTTCATCGATGGACCAGTGAATCAAGTTAGAGGAGAGAGAGGGGAGAGATCAAAGATCAACTTCAGGTCGATGTGAAGGCCGTCGTGGGGATCGTGGATAAGGATGCATCGGCGGAGGATGCGAACAAAACCATCGTGGAGGAGAGTGAGTAGATTCCCTTCCATTCACTCGGATGATGATAATGTGGACTCGGATAATGGAGAGATGGAGAGTCAATGACTGAGAGAGAGAGAGAAAGGAGTCTTTCTCTGCAGGGAAGAGTCTCAAGATGATCCGTGGTAGAGGATGCGAATTGACGGACACAGACAGGGCCGATGTATCTGACTATATCATGGTCAGACAATTCCACTCTACTCAACCACTAAATCAGCCCTATGGTCATTTAGCAGTCTTCTTCAGAACAACGTGGGTCGTCTCATTCGTTTCTCAGTGCTCATCAAGATGGACGCTAAGCTGTTCGATCCCTTCACCTACCTCAACACAGTCCTTCCCACTCCCACTCAATCTTTCCTCACTGCCAACTATAACGCACGCGTGAACTCCAAAGTTTGGAAGCGACGATCGAGAAAGTGAGTTCTCTTTGCCTTCCTAAACTTTCAATCGCCACATAGACTATAGAATGAAAGCACGTAGACACTCTCGCGATAAGTGAAAATATTAGAGCCAACTCATCGCAAGCCTCATTGGCTCAGTGGCAGAGCGTCTGTCTAGTAAACAGAAGGTCGCTGGTTCGATTCCAGCATGAGGCACCAAACTTTTGGCGTTTTACAGAAAGTCTTCAAGTGAGTCGAGGATAAGTAAGAAACAGAAGATCGATTACGAAGCCAGGTTCGGCTATTTCCGACCTCTCACATCAATTGAATGCTGTTTTGTGTAGATTTCGGAAAGTGATGGAGCAGGAGGAGCGAATGGGCAATCTGGACAAGCTGCGACCCTCGATGGCCGATGTTCGAGACTGTCGGAGGGGGTCAATCGATACTCTAAAGGAACACTGCGATATGGCACCCGACCACGAACATTTATTCAAGAAGGTAACAATTACCGTAATCCTATCGACCTACCGTGCTCCTTCAGTTATTGATCGCATGCTGTGATGGATGTGAGCGACGTCGCGCCTCGGTCTCTGATCGACTGGAAGAGGATGACGTCAGCGTTTTGACCTACCTGGGCAATAGGCAAACACTCGACCCAATCCTTGAGAAAACAGGATACACACAGTTGATTCTCGGAAGCAATTGGTCAATTTGTTAATAGGGAAGGGAGTGATAAGAATGAGAAGGAGGATGTCACAGGGGGAAGAGGGAGACAACGACGACAGCGACGACGAACCAGAGAGTTTCGAGTGCACGGAGCAAGACAAGGAACACGTCCACGATGTGAGAACATTTGGAATGAAACATTTATCATGCACTATTAAGATGATACAAATGAGAGCAACAAAAAAGACAAAACGCAAACGAAAGGAATGCAAAAAGATTGCCCCATACTGGAATCGAACCAGTGACCTTCTGTTTACAAGACAGACGCTCTGCCACTAAGCCAATGAGGCTGGTGGTGGGGAAGAGCGAGAATGAATTCTAGAGCGCGCGCTCACTCTCGGGAGTGTCCCTCGCCATTCTCTAGCAATGGTGAGGGAAAGGAGAGAGAGGAACTCTGGTGTGCGCTCTCAAGTTGGAATCAAGCAAGTCTCCAAGTGGCGGCCAGATTTGTGTGCCACTTGGAAATGAGCGTTATACCAACTTGGGATCAGCTTGATTTTAAAGTGTGAATGGGCAGATGGGAATGTGATGATGTGCTCCGCAATACGTAGTATGGTAACCCAAGGAGCATCTTTAGAATTTTCGCTGTATTGTGTGATATTCTCTGTCTCAAAACGACGTTCTATTTTCAGATGCTGGCCAACATGTACTTCGAGAAGGTTTGTCTGCCCCAGATGGAATATGTCGAAGATTTCATCGATCTGCTGATCGATGCAGAACTGAATGACCTACCCGTTCTCAAGAGGGCTTGCGAGCGATATTTATGCGGAGAACTTAACACGGTAATTTTGAGAATAAAATGTTGAAGTGTAATAATGATACCGTCTACCGTACTCGATTGCAGAAGAAAGATTTGTTGACTTCTCTGTTACTGGATCTTCTCTTTATTTCGATCGTCTTCAATCTGAATGTGATGAAGTCGATGACTCTTTCCGAACTGAGTACTCCTAATCGAATGGAGGAGATTAAGAGACCAGATATTCTCATGGAGGACGACGAATACAAGTCAGTTACACTACCCTTCGCTACTCTGTTCTACCGTAGCCTTTTCAGGAAATTAGACAAGCGGATTCGATCATTGAGTGACCGCAACCTCATAGAACTCATCGAGCAATGTTCCACTTTCGCAGAACAGAGGAGTCGAGTGCAGATCGATATTTGATCTACCGTAGTCCTCATCACGCCCTGTCTCGCTTTCGAGTAGACCTCCATTTGTATCACGAGTCTTCATCACATCTCTAATTTAATCCGTTGAGAGCTATCAGAGAAGTTTAGCACACTAAGTTAACATCGTATCCACAATTAAGACGCTTTTCCTCGCTAGTATCTTGTCCTCATATCGGTTTTATCTCCAAAGCACCCCTGTTGTTCGGTTAGTGTTTTATGAATCATAATGCTGATGAAGTCGGCTCATTCAAATCAATCAACTCGTTTATGCATAACTGTCGTGTAGATACACATTAATTAGTGGGAGTGTCAAGCTGAAAAGATCAAAGAGCAAAGTAGAGCTGAGATCTACAGTGCACTCTGCTCTAC